>OX365961.1:2526200-2828984 GCA_947247005.1 Spisula solida | reverse complement strand
GTTGATTAAATGCGTCCACGGAATAAAATACTCACTAGTAGTTAACCTTCCAAATAAGGAACAAGTGCTTCCCCATATTTTGTACTCATTGAATTTACAACCCAACCTAAACAGCGGGTTACTTAGATCAGCGAAATGTTATACCCACAAACCTATGGGAATTTACAGTATACAGGCTGTTAAAAAAGTTTGTTCTCAAATTTAAATAATTCTATTTTTTATCTGAACTATGTACGCACTTGTACAATATTAATTTTTAATCTAATAGCTTCATTGAATGCCAGAAAGATTAGAACAATGGTAGATACCTCTGGAAGTTAACCTGAACATTTTACATTATTCTGAAATCGGAAAATTAAACAATTGAAACTTCAAATTTGAGAACGAACTTTTGTAACACCCTGTATAGTATACGTTAACTTCACGTTATCTGAAAAATAAGGTAAATTTCTTAACACAGAAAACGACAAATACCACGTCAAGAAGTGAAAAGACTGTTCCAAGTCGAAACTTTACCTTATAGACGCTATAGATATAGCCTGCTATTATTATTCTAGCCAATCACAGAGCGTTGTTGATTATAACGTTTTCTGGGCAATGGTTTATTTTTGAGCTTATAAACTTTGCATTCTATAATTATGACTCATTCATTGTAAAAATACTGGCACAAGTTTTAAAACATGAGATGTGACTTCAACACCTTAAACAAATAGAGACATTGACACGCATTTTAAAACTATACAAGGTGGAACAAAAACATATGATACTTCAAAAACATTTTTATCTGCGCAGGAAGTATTTAGTGCTATCAAGGGGAACAACTCTTTTGTGTCGTTCGTACTCAGTTGATGTGTTCCTTGTTAGATTTTTAATTATCGTTTTTGCAGATTTATATAGCATATACATGTATATTTAATAACTATGTTTCCGTACTAGGTGATCTGACCTGAAAATTAACAAAATAATGTATGAGATAGCACACCTAACACTTACCACAATCATAAACGTATGTTCAAATTGAAATCATGTATAGCTCTTTAAAAGCTACCAGGTGTGATAGAGGGTTTTTCAATACAAAGTAATGTTCAGTCAATGAACTCATACAATCCATATATATAATATTATTCCCAATGTATAGGTTTTAAAGAACAGTTAAGAATTTTGAATCTGAACGTAAGTTTACGATTTTCGTAAATGCTTTGATAAAGCAGTGTCTTGGGTCTTATTTATTGAGGTGTGTGAAGTTGGCACTGAGATCGTTAATCGAAGATCGACATTCAATACAGACCTAGGTGCTAATACAGAGCTAGCTCTGAAATCGACATTGGCAATATAAGGTGAGCTAATACAGACCCAGTGGCCAATACAGATCCAACTCTGACATCGACATTCGCAAAATAAGGCCTGTGAATACAGATCTGAGTTTGAATACAGAGCCAGGTCTGACATCGTCATTCGATATACACCGACGGCGAATACAGACCTAGGAGCGAATACCGACCCAGCTCTGAGATCGACATTCGCAAAATAAGGCCTGTGAATACAGACCAGAGTTTCAATACAGAGCCAGGTCTGACATCGAAATTCGATGTACACCGACGGCGAATACAGACCTACGATCGAATACCGACCCAGCTCTGACATCGACATTTGCAAAATAAGGCCTGTGAATACAGACCTGAGTTTGAATACAGAGCTAGGTCTGACATCAACATTCGATGTATACCCACGGCGAATACAGACCTACGATCGAATACCGACCCAGCTCTGACATCGACATTGGATGTATAGCGTCGGCGAATACAGACCTAGGACCGAATACCGACCAAGCTCTGACATCGACATTCGCATAATAAGGCCTGTGAATACAGACCTGAGTTTGAATACAGAGCCAGGTCTGACATCGACATTCGATGTACACCTACGGCGAATACAGACCTACGATCGAATACCGACCCAGCTCTGACATCGACATTTGCAAAATAAGGCCAGTGAATACAGACCTGAGTTTGAATACAGAGCTAGGTCTGACATCAACATTCGATGTACACCGACGGCGAATACATAGCTAGAATCGAATACCGACCCAGCTCTGACATCGACAATCAATGTATACCGACGGCGAATACAGACCTATGATCGAATACAGACCCAGCTCTGACATCGACATTCGATGTACACCTACGGCGACTACAGACCTACGATCGAATACCGACCCAGCTCTGACATCGACATTCGATGTATAGCGACGGCGAATACAGTCCTAGGATCCAATACCGACCCAGCTCTGACATCGACATTCGCAAAATAAGGCCTGTGAATACAGACCTGAGTTTGAATATAGAGCCAGGTCTGACATCGTCATTCGATATACACCGATGGCGAATACAGACCTAGGATCGAATACCGACCTAGCTCTGACATCGACAATCGATGTATACCGACGGCGAATACAGACCTAGGATCGAATACCGACCCAGCTCTGAGTTCGACATTCACAAAATAAAGTGGGTGAATACAGATCTGAGTTTGAACACAGAGCCAGGTCTGACATCGACATTCGATGTAAACCGACGGCGAATACAGACCTCAAATTCAATACCGACCCAACCCTGACATCGACAATCATTATTTACCGACGGCAAATACAGACCCAAGTTTGAATACAGACCCACCTCTGAGTTCGTCATTCGCAAAATACGTTGGGGGAATACCGAGCTGGGATGCAATACTATTGACAGCCGGAAACCAATAATACGATAAATTCTATACGCTTTATATTTGTTGTTAAATGCATAAAATCTCTAAAAACAACATGAATACATTCTGTTTTATTTCTTTCTTAATTATATACTTATAGTAAATGACCAATATAAATGAGTTCTAATTAAAAACATTACAAAATTACGCTAGTTTTTCATTGATTAATTATAATTTATTTTAAAGGGAAGTAATAAAGCCTGAACAATCAACGTCACTGCTACGTATCCAAAGTTTAATGCATAGACCGATGGCGAATACAGACCTTGGATCGAATACCGACCCAGCTCTGAGATCGACATTCGCAAAATATAATGAGTGAACACATATCTGAGTTTAAATACAGAGCCAGGTCTGACAGCGACATTCGATGTAAACTGAGGGCGAATACAGACCTAGGATCCAACTGACCCAGCTCTGAGCTCGACATGACGATGTCAGACCTGGCTCTGTATTCAAACTCAGATCTGTATTCACAGGCCTTATTTTGCGAATTTCGATCTCAGAGCTGGGTCGGTATTCGCTCGTAGGTCTGTATTCGCCGTCGGTGTACATCGAATGACGATGTCAGACCTGGCTCTGTATTCAAACTCAGATCTGTATTCACAGGCCTTATTTTGCGAATGTCGATGTCAGAGCTGGATCTGTATTGGCCACTGGGTCTGTATTAGCTCACCTTATATTGCCAATGTCGATTTCAGAGCTAACTCTGTATTAGCACCTAGGTCTGTATTGAATGTCGATCTTCGATTAACGATCTCAGTGCCAACTTCACACACCTTATTTATTGTATTATAAACATGTTGATACATGGTGTGTTCTGTTATGTACTTTTTGTATCAATGTGAATCATTTTTAGCGAGCATTACACCAAATTGAGACAAAGGGAAATAAATAAATTCTCTCTAAAATCAAGTTTACGCAACATTGCTCAATTAGTTTTAAATTCAAGGGAGGTCAACTCATAGGTTCTAAATCGAAGTAGTGTTCGAGTTGTCTTTCTTTCATAGCGGTGTGTGTTCATTAAATTTTGTAACTGATACAATAAAATAATCATTTGTACATTTTTATATTTTACATAAAATAAACAACAGATAAATTAATAATTGCCATAATGTGTCTCATAAATTGTGATCGCACACACAGTACAAAAAATGTGGAATATTTTATCTCACTATTAACGACGACAAAGCGTATATGAGACTTTAACTTAAGGTATGCTCGTGCATTGAATGGATGTAGAGTTATCTTTTGTTAAATTTAGTCAATAATTCAAAGCATGGGGTATTAAGTTTTCACTTTAATTTAAACAACTGTCACATCATTAATAATGCTGTGTTAATTGGATAAAATGAAACGTCGTGTGTCACAAGCTGTTTATTGTCGGCACATGTTTTCTGTTTGAAGAAAATTTGCTATTTTATCATCGACTGACTAGCCATTAATTTGAATAATTTCGATACACTTTTTTTTCTCTAAGAAAAATGATAATTTCTTTCAAGTGGTATCCGCTGTCTAGAGTACAAGGATGAACACTGTCTCGGTTTATTGTAACCTAATAATTGCTTTATTTCCTTTTTGTGTATACCTACATATTCATACTGTACAATTACTCTCCCAAGCAAAGAAATGATACAATACGACTAATATTTAAATATTTAAAGGTGAAAATTATTAGTTCCTACTAATTTATTCAGGTCAATTTGAAACATGTTTTTCAAACTTTATTAATCAATCTCGACACCTCATTCATGATGTCATCCATTGTCACGAGGGTATGAAAGAAGAGAGACCAGTCTCCTTTTTATGCAGAGGGTCTAGCGAGGGGATTTATACCGGTATTATTTCATCATTTGTATGACGCGGTCGAAGCGGACGCTCAACCACTAGGCTATCGAGGAGGCGATGAAATTGATTAAATATAGTTATGTAAGTTGACAAAGATTAACATAGTACATTACAGGCCTGCTTACAAGACCCATTCATTTATTGTGAAATCGTGCAGACTTTTGAAATTTCAAAGTCATAAAGTCTTAATTTTAAAACAAAAATTGTTTGCTATTAAAACCGATTCGCTACTATACATAAGTCCAACTTTTTGGACTTGTCGTAATAGCGAACCTTTGATGTACACTTAGTATAGTGATAACCTTCGATATAATTATAGTTTATTAATCGACTTATTCGTAAATAAGAATAAGTAATCATCCAACCACCTGCTCCTACAAATGCATTAATTTACCATAGTTACTAATACACGTCACAGGCATATTTTCATTTTTGGTACATCTTACCAAAGTTCCTTCATAGAGCAAGTTAATATTTTTGTGAATGTACAAACTGGCGATATGAAATCATACTAATTAAAATATTTAATTTGAATGAAGTGTACGCCGGTTGGTCGGTATTAAAGTCATTTGTGCAATTAGAAAAATGAAAATATATACCCTGTGTAGTTGATATACCCTTTTGGAACGCACACATTGACAAAAAATGATATAAAACAGGGAGCTTTCACTCCCCTGTTGGTTTGTGGTTGAGGACATGCTGTGTGTCTTACAATACATGTTTTTGATCATTCTTAAGATCCGAAAAACGCAATATCAACATATTTAATAAATGATAGTTAATCCGGCTTTCATTCAATTTCTGCACTTTGGGTTCAATTGCTAAAATTTGCATCAATTTGTTCTGGAGTTTATTTCTTTACATGGTAGACTGGTCAATAAGATTAAGTTTGCTGAAGTTTTGTAGAAACCTAGAGCGAATCTTCTAATCGCTTGATAGGCATAACTGATTTTATAGAAGTTTCCGAACGATCTGCCAGCGGTTCGATGTTGTGGTAGTAGCATAGATCAACATAATCTCCAAACCAAACTTCATCAATCCCGACATAACAAACTAGACTGGTATCCATTCTAATATTGAAAATGTACGTATTTTTCACAGTCAAATAGAACTTATATACCAGTCTACTAAGTTACTACAATCGGATGGCTCCTGGCTTTCTCCATTAAATGGGCGTCAAAAGTACTGAAAATTGGGAGGGGAGGCGTTCTCGAACGTTTCAAACTTAACACATTGGGTAGTGTTTATTATATCTTAATGGTATTGTTAGATCTCAAACTTGGGAAATGTCTCAGTTATTATTGTGACACCAGGAACATATTCTCTGAGTTGAGCGTAATCTCAAATTTGACTTGAGGTTTCTTTTAGAACAATTAATCTTATTAAAATCATATCCTCAAACCCGCTACGCATGAGGCTACCGGTAAGGAAGATCAAGTACTTTAGTCAGGTTGCTATTAGAGATGCGTCGGTAGATTACGGTCTGATATCGGTCAGAGCACCACCCCACCCCCACACACTCTACTGGTACGTTTGTTACAAGTGTAAGATTTCACGAAAATCACTGGTGTCAATAAAGTTCATAGTAAAATATAATGGCAATAAATCTACATTTTATACTTAGTTGTCTCCCTTACTGTACCTGGTGACCCGGTTTTTGATGCGTATTTTACGACATTGGCGTTTACTAGTAGTCACAGCTTCAATAAATCGTTCAAACATTTGCTCCATGAAGTAAGTTGTCAGCTGGTGTCTCGTCAGCACGTATTGATACGACCTACACTCCTAAAGTCGTATAGACAACTCAAACTCACATTTCACTGAAATTAATGTGACAATTTTAATACTAATCTACTAATCTCCGATTTGAAGAGTGATTTACGCGGGAGTATTGTATTGATCTTTCGAGTGTTTAAAAATAAAAAACGTACAAAAAGATAAACGAATCATTTTAATTGTAAGAGTTATTACGGGCGTCATCTTTAAAGTTTTACTGAACTTTGTGTGAAATTTTCGAAAATCCCATTTTTTGTTAAGTTATTATTATAGCTGATGTACACACGAGGCGACCCGAAGTGTGGCCCGAAATATAATTATTCATAAAACAGTTAAACAATCCAAAAAGATCTTTAGTCGTCCTTATTGTTTAAATTGCCAATACTGTATAGTTGGAATATTGTTATACCAATATAACGCTTCATTTCGTCTAAATACCACTTTTAGTAATTCGAATATATTTTAATACGTTGAAATTACATTTTTATAGTCGGATGTCGGACTAAACTATTTGCTAGCGTCTGTGGTTATTAAAAGTTAGTGGGTAACTGGGTATACCCCCCCCCCCCTTTTTTTCTTCATACAAGGGCAAGGTAAATCAAGACCAATGTAATAATCTAACAAGTTAAAACAGCTTCTGTTATTGGTGAATACTTGGTCAATCTCTTATACACAAGAAACTGCAGCGAGTATCTTAAGAACAAGTCACAGGTGGCTGTATCTTTTTCATACTTTTCATACTTTTCATACGTTCATAGTTTGACCATTACTGACCTTGGAAGGACACCACACCAAAGAATTTGCCTTAAGCATTGCCAAAAAATGGGTATTTCTCAACATGTATAATATATAATGTATCATTATGATACTGTTAAAAAAAACGACACAGCCACTTGTGGAACCATTCACTAATAACAATACCTACTATATAAATCTGGTATATTGAATACCATTTTAAGGGTCTCAGCGGTGGTCTTAATAATGACGCTGTACTATTCTCATACTGTACTGTAAATGACTAAAATCATTACAATGGAGGAACGGTTAACTTTTAATATTTCGGCCAGTAAGCCAAGCCAAATTGCTTAGATTTCTGGGTATGACGTTTATTTCGTGGTTAAACGCGACCAAGAAATCCAATCCCAACGATTAATCGAACTTTCAAATACGGAACGAATGCTTCACTTTTTTATGTTTTGTAATCCACAAGTAAAACTCCAAGCCTAAAATTGCATTTTACCAAAATCCACGAAATTAAATGCCCACGAAATAAGTGGCTTTTACAGTATGCAAAGATTTCCTTCACAACTTTTACATGTTGTCCTCAGTAGAAACTCAGCAAACTTAGATGATGTAATATAATAGTAATAATGTCACTGGTATATTATAACATCATCCGTACAATAAACACTTAAGGGCTTAATAGGGGCTTAAATTTTATATCTTAATATCGTCATGTATATGTATACTGTTTAGATTATAATGCTAGTCAAGTCTTAGTTACACTGCGTGCCGAAGTGACAAGTGACGACATCGTGGTTTATAATGTACAACGTATATACAGTCTCTGTTTTTATGCCAGATTTTCCCCAAATTCTGCTGGAGAAGGTAACGGTACAGCTTATTAGCACCTCAGCTTGATATCAGCTTGGTGTCCAATTTTTCACAGGATTTGACCCCTAGTTTCTTCATGGTTTGTTATGTATAATGTCTGTCCATATGTTGCTTGTGCAGTATTCTGGGATTCAGGGAGAAAAAGGATTTGGATGAGAAATACTTGCTTCCTGATTTCAGTGATCTGACAAGGGAAACAAAATTATTTTAAATAATATAATGTGTTACACAAAGTTTTAAGGTGTTTTTTTCAGTGTGACTTTTAATTACATACTTGGGTTTCCCATTAAACTTAATATCTGTAATAAGTAATACATAATATTTGAATAAACTCATTTACTTAATTTTCTAAAGGATTTCTTTAAGATATCATGCCACACTTACTAGATTCCAGCACCAAATCCTTAATTAAGATTGTTGGAGACATTTTATATGTGGCGCTGATGGTGAGAAATGGTAAAATTTTTGAAATATGATAAAATGTATTATTAAAAAATTATCTGAATTTATTTTGATGTTTTAAATACTAATGTAAATACCAAAAAATGTCTAAGTTTAAAGTACCATAACAAAACCACCCTAGAGTTATGACATTCGTCTAGTAGAATTGACTATTATAATAATTAAGACTGAAGAATGACAAGTAATACAAAAGTTCCCTACCGGTTCAAAGCAAAGATACTTTAAATTATTTTCAATGTTTCAGTTGCCATAGCAACCACATTTTTTGTCAAATTTAAGCATTACTTATATGTCTCATCGGTTGGGGTGAGGGTAAAAATATGTAAAATAAATTTGCCATTTTTACATGCTTCTATTAAGTATTTAGGTCACCCATTTTGTGAAATCGAAATTTAACGTGTAGTATTGATCTGCGATGATTTGCACAATTTATACATTTCTGGTAAAATAATACAAAACAGATGGCTGATTAGCATCTTGTGTGAAACCCTAATGTATGCTGGGAGATTTATTACTCTCATGCTGTGCTAAGCTGACCCCTAATACTTAGCAAGTATTTGATAAGTGGTTTATTTCCCTGTACATAACTGTACACCCTTCATCGCTAGTGATGAAAATTCTGGCATAAAAGTATAGACTGTATACTTATATATAATAAAAGAGCGTAGCTACACCACGATACGCTCACCTGTGCACCGAACATCATTAAACGCGTTTGTGTCACTTGACGTCTAAATTCAAAACATTTCTAAACATACGAAGACTAAAAACCCTTTTACAGTAAAGACCTTGGTCATGTGACTACTCATGGGAGCTATAAACATTTGTCTCATTATAGTGATGGTATTGATATTGATGTTAAATAATAGGCAAACTTGTTAAAATAAATCTGACAGTTGTGGTCCTATTATTGAAGTGGTCTTTGCAGGGGAGGTTGTACTTTAAGTTGAGCGTCAAGCAAAGGATCCGTTTAAACGAGTTCGGTATGTCAGGTTTAGAAAGTAACCCTTAATTTCTATCTTGTATGAGAGTTCGGTGCTCTAGTCGGGACGGTTTGTGTGTAATATGCGCTGAAAATTAAAAAAAAAGTTCAAAACAAAACTAATGTCGACGTAAATCGACTACATTGATAACAGAATTCAACGTTTGGAGTAGATGATAAGTTTAATGGCGGCATATTAAAGTGTATAAGTATACAATTATATATTTAAACAAACATGACGAGTTTGTTGTTCCCCTCTCTACAACATATCGTTGTATAATTTGTATCATAGTCCTCTATAAATTGTAACAATGTCAACAGAATTTTATGATAATACTTCCCTTGTATACATAGAACATTCATTACTGACCCGCCCTAAGTATAAACAGCCTGTTATGTTTACATTTTTCTTGTAAGGGTTGTCGTAAAAGTTCTAGAAAAGAGGGTCATTCCAAAATTAATTCATATACTTTTGTACTTAATAAAAAATATGTTATTTGACGTTCGTAGGTAATGTTATCGTAATATCATCATAGCTGTTTAATTTGAAGTTAAGAGGGTCGATCTACAAACAACCATCATAATTGTGGTCTAACTTGAATTTGAGAGGGATGTTTCAAATTAATCATCATTGGCGTTGTCTAATTTAAAGTTATGAGTGTCCTTTAAAACAACATCAGCTTACGTAATGGTTTTTTAATTACAAATTAATGCATTTCAATAACAAATACTGACGCATACTGATTGAAATATATAAATGTGAAATAAAATACATGTATTAATTATGCGCCCATCCCAAAATAAGTAAAAGCATTGCAATATTGGTTTGAGTAGGGTTTCCTTCTAACTTTAACAGATGAAGACAACCTTGGCATGTAGATGTCCGGAAAGAAATTTCGCTTTGTTTATTTGTGTCAGAATGGCCGAATGGGGACATCTCTAGCTTATACTGTGTGCCTCCGTAGCTCAATGGTAAGAGCGCTGGTGGACGTCTAATCTGGCGACCGGGGTTTAAATACGGGTGGCCGAGGCACTCATATTCCTGCCATATTTCAGCAGGAAGCTGACTGGCAAATAAACGCCACGCTCAGCATTTAATTTAAGGTCCCGTATGTTCATTGGAAATCACGTTGTGATTATTTATCAAATTCAGGTAATTGATGAGGTTTAGATGAATTCACTGTTGTTGACCGCAGACGACATTACCTTTATGTGGTTACACGCAAAACCGCAAATGGTTTAGATCATAAATAACTAAAATATATGGTGAAAGATTCGATCGAGGTTTTAAGATGAATTAATACTATACTAGTAGATGTTACAATTTTTGTCAGTTCAGTCGACCGTATGCTATACGTTATAGTCCGGTTATGAATTTCCGTTAATTTCCGGCGAATTTTGAAACTTTCCGCTAGGAACGCTATGGTCGGATGACTTTTCATTTTGTCGTGTAAGTTCAAGACCATCAACAACAGCCATCAAAAGTGTTCACCACTAACAACTAGATTAGCAAGAATAAAATTAGAAATGTAAATAAAAATCAACAGTATAGAGGTTGTGAAACTAAGCGTGTAACGATCGTATTCGTCACCAATGCATGAGAAGCTTCTTTAAGTAACGGGCGTTGAAGTTTAACTTTTATTCCTCCATTTTTTGAAGAGTTAAATACAAATCAATATACAAGGGAACACAACAACAACATGGAATAACAAATGGAAAATAGAACGGTGTAATAGACAATAACACATGGATTCACTTTTAAATACAAGCTTTAAAAATTAGTATTACTTGTAAGCGTTAGAAAATTACATGGCTGTTTCTTGTTAATTTAATTCGATAGTAGTGTGGGTTGTCAAGGTTACGGAATCAAACCAACTATTGTCCGGGCATTTAATATGATGTTGGGTACTTATGGAGTACAGTTTGGCCGACTAACATTGTACCAAATTTTCAATAAGTTTGGACTTTGATATCAAATGTCATTGCGTTTATCCTAGAACAGTCCTAACAACCCTCATACAAGACCAACAACGTGTACACTGCTAATTCATTAGTCTAACACAAACCATAAGTCCATGGCACATATTCTACCATATCATAGGATGCCAACACACCGGTTAATC
The DNA here is from genome assembly GCA_947247005.1 of Spisula solida. NCBI lineage: Eukaryota > Metazoa > Mollusca > Bivalvia > Venerida > Mactridae > Spisula > Spisula solida. Next base: position 2,817,419 of record OX365961.1, on the reverse strand, counting down.
ATCTATACGTTTAAAATATTGTATGTAATTAATAAATTATCATAAATTAGTAACTGTAACTTTGATAAAACTAGTGAGTATTGTAATTTATTAGACGATTCATAGACAATACCAGTAAATACACTGTAATGTTATTTATGTTGACAGACAGGTGCGAGCTCCACGTGCAGTCTGTTGACAGAATGATGACAGATGGTTTGAAAATTTAATATTTTGGAATAATAAACGTGTAAATGCTGATGGTTCAAATACTAGTATACGTTTGCGTATTACCCTGACCCTGGTTTGTTAGAGCATTAGCTTCGGGTGTGGGGAAAGGGGTTCAGGGCTCGCTCTGTAGCCGCGTCACGTCAGAGAAGATAAACAAATGGTGCCAGCCTTTCCCTTGAATGATAAGAGCGTGTGATACTGTCAAGATCAAGGGATGATAAAATAGAGTCGAGAAAAATTAATGTGTAAATTCCAAAGCTGTGGCACGGGTTGAAATCCAGGTACATGCTAAATTCAAGTAATCAAGCAAGCAATAGGTTTTATAGTGCAGACAAGTTGACCTGATCATCGACCTTCTATTAGCATACTTTAACAGCTGATATCTTGACTATATTTATAACCCATGTTGAGTGTTTTCATAAGCGAGGAGTATCACGAAGACGCTTGATGTGTATAGTCCAGAGAATTTGACCCGACACTCGAACTTCTTTTAGTATAATTTAACAGCTTTGTTTATTTTGCTTTTATTTATCCTCGCCACCGAATAATCCATATGGGCGAGGCCCCCAGAAGAGGCTAGTCACTTTAGTGTTTGGGGGATAGTGCATGATACAGAAGATGCTCCAGTTCCAGAAGCATCCCTGGTTCTTTTACGTGCCGATGTAAAGCATCATACACGGGACCTCGCTTAACGTCTCGTCCGAAAGACTGTTAGTAAGTTTAGTTATGTTAGGTGGAAAACACTGAAAAGTATTTCACTTTTTGACCGTCTGGAGTTGGGATCGAACCCACACCCTTCAGATCAGCAGTCAGTAGCCCTTACCACTAGACCACTAGTCCATCTTGTTTAACAGCTGATATCTTGTCTATATTTATAACCCCGGTTGTATGTTTTCGTAAGCGGTAAGTATCACGAAGACACTCGAGATGTAATACAAACACAGCTATAAAGGATCGATACGGCACAAGTTGCTCGCGGAAATTGATATACAAATGTATTGATTTATTCAACCCGAGAACCTTGTAATATGTTCATGTATAAAGGTCAGGATCACGTCAAATTATCCATTCAGTTACTATACATTATACTTGAAATTAATTCCCTTTGCACTCTCAAACATCGGTTATCAAGCCCAAAATAAAATCTAGCTAAAATTGAATATGAACTTATGATAGTTGATTGAAAAATGTTTTTATCTAGTCGGGTAGCCAGACTATAAGTAGGAATACATGATACATGCATGTGGATGGTCAATTACGAATCAAACATGTGGTCTGGTCATCGAGGTTCCATTGTAGTTTTCATTGTCAAACGAATACACGATGACTTATAATCCGCGCTCATCATTCAAGTGCTCAGAAAACAAAATACTTCTTTAACTTCATTGAACTTTCACAGGTTCTTCGACAAATCTGTCCAATTAGTTTACATAGGATGTTGACATAACTTCTCACTGAGGAAGAACCTAGTGTTAACATAACGAGAGATATTTAGTTAGCGTTCGTCCCACACATTTGGCCATAATTATGTAATAATATGCTCTTGATATAGAGCTTAAAGAGGCATTGGAACACATTTATAGAATCATGTCCAACAATTTGTTTCACGGCAATATTCCCATTTTCTTTAACTAACAAGTAACAACAGTTATCTTCCTTATTTGGTTATCTCGATTGCGTAATCACGCTGTGCAAACTCCACGGGAAGTCGGAATATAATCAATGCCTATCATTTGCCTAAGGGGTTTTTGCCCTCACAGCAATAATTATTAGACATTTTATATTTTTGATATTTTGTACATGCGAAGGGTACTTGTCTCTGTCTTTATGAAATAATTTAGTTTTTAGAACATGTATGATTAAGACTTCGTTGATTGTGTGTGTTGTTACTATGTACATGGGGAAAATGCACTTAATTATGCGTTTGTATAATGACATGTGTATCGTCTATATTCCGTGGGTTATGAAATTAACTGTATAAATGTTATGTGTAATCAAAGAATACGGGAGTGTATAGTGTATATCCGTGGTATAATAGGTGTAAGCCGAAATGTCATGCAAATATGTATTTTGACATTTAACTGACTTTCCAGCGATTTTAATATGAGGAAAAATTTTCATTGTAAATACTACGATAATGGCTGTTCAAAACAGGTGGTTGCTCAGTCCAAATCAATAAAACACTGCAACGTGATTCCGACACGTTCTATTGAAAGCAAATTTTATATATGTCTACGTGCTGAAGCCCAAATCACCATAGAACGAGCACAGTCTTATGATTTTCAAATAACTGTAGATAGTCTGATAATGTTTAAATAATAAATTTTGATAGAAATCATTTTGAAATCTTATTTTTTATCATGACTGATTTCATATTATGCTAGGTCAGGTCACTGGTTTTTCCTGGTAAACTTTCCCTAGTAAGCATAGAGTAATAGATTTGACGGACTTTCCATTGGGGGAACCATTCACCGTTTTTCACTGCAGTGTTTCTTTTAAAACATAGACTTGATCACCGTCTGGGTTTGTCTTTATACCCACGTATAAACATATAGAAATCGACTAGGACATAGAACACTTCCAAGTAACTAAGTTGTTCTCGTTTAGTTGTGTGTTGGGGGCATTGTGCTGTGTAGTTGTGATCTGTGTAGTTTTAATGTTTTCTGTGTTCGGTTGTTCAAGTTGAGTGCGGCCTTCCCTGCCCGATATTTAGCATCTTTTTGTGGACGATTTTGGATTAGAGAGGTTTCGGAATGCAGAGGTTTCGTATTCTAGACGTTTCGGACTGGGGAGGTTTTGGATAAGGGTGTCTAGAGGAAACTAGAGTTAAATACTCCTGTAGTTTTATATTTCACATGACAAATTCGTCCCACACAGTAGTCATGTGACCCCTATACTGAAAGTCGGAAACAAAACCCGCTAAAAATATTATGTATGTGTTCAGTTATGTTGAAAGTTTTATCCTTGCATACAAACGGTGGCTAAACGGCTGATTGTTGGAAGCAGCCCTCGAAAACTGGTAATTTAACTTTCAAAAGTTTAGTAGAGCGACCAACAAGCACTATCCCATACTTCAAAAGCAATGAAATAACTTACATTTTTGGCTTAATCTAAAAAGTGTTTCTCAATCAATAGGTATCGACCACCCTATTTACTGACTGCAGAAAATCTGAAATGGTGTTACCCACGAATAGACTAAACACTACTTTTCACAAAAACTAGATCTTACGACGCCGAATTGAAACATACAATTGCGTACCGTTATGTAAGATTAGTGTAGAGTATGTTAGTTTTAGCTCTTCAACCGGAAGTCTCCAACGCTGGCGCCGGAAGTCTACAACTCGACTGCATACCGTACATTAGACTCAACAGGTGGACGGGTTCTCAAGATTTGACAAGCAGTTAACTTGACAAGTATGTTGAGATAGCCAGTCTGTCATGACATTGATACTTATGTAATTGACTTTAATTAATTATTTACTTAGACATTCGGATTAGCCATGCAAACTTCGATATTATTTCACAATATTTATCTAGACCATGAATTGTCTGGGTGATAAAAACCGTCCATAGACCGTGTATTGGCTTTTAACCTATACCTCTTCAGACGTTCCAATTGACCCAAAGTTTATTATAACTACCCGAAAGTTTGCAAATGGCACCAACGAAAGTAAACGCAACAAGATAACTAACTGATAATGGCAGAGTAAATGTAATTGAAATAAATCTTGAATTATTCTTAATCATTTATTATCTTAATCCATATTTAAATCGACGTTAACGACTTACTTGAAAATGTATTTAAAAATTTAGTTTTGAACCCAATCTCAAGATTTGAAATTCTTAAGATAAAACCTGTACTCAGCATTTTATACAAACCCTCACTTAGACTCGAATTTCATCATTTTCAATGCCCATAATTGAACAATTTTATTTACGAACCAGTTTCAGAATGCAGTGATGTCATTAGTCAAATTCAAATATGTAAACAATATAATGTTGCTGAACTATTTACGGTCTAGCAAGATCCCTGCTCAATACTAGGCAGAAGAAGAGGTTACAGAATCCTTCAATTTCAAATTTCAGACTGTGTTTTATACTCTCTAAACTAACAAATGTATTGTTTCATTAGCTAATCCCTTAAAGCGTGATTTGCAACATTGGCTGAACGATGGATAATTGTATACAAATGGTAAATTACATGTAGTAAACTTGATTTTGAAACAACGATTCTACCATTTTTGTGAAGATCTCGAAACCTCATTTCTGATTGTATCTATCGCCAAGAAGGTATGAGAGAAGAGAAGCCAGTTTATCCAAGGTTTTAATACAGAGATTCAAGCAAGTCGAATACAAGAAGCTTTAGAAAATTAAAGACAAAACGCTAATAAAAAATATTGTCAAGTTACCAAAGCTGCTTTAATTGTATAAAAAATGTTGTCAAGTTACCAAATCTGCTTTAATTGTATAAAAATGTTGACAAGTTACCAACATGTTGCATCATTTTATATTGAAAAGGGAGATAACTCTACTGTACAAATCATCTGTAAGAAAATAAGCAGCTGGCGAATTAAACGATCCTATTTGTCATAAGTCAAACAAAAAAATGCAGAGAAAATTATTTTGATTGACGCATCGTCTGGTAAGAATACATAAAGTATATTTCTTGCGAATATAACGGAAAATTGACATTCCGTTCCTTTCTTAATGTTACATTTGTTAACGGAAAGATTGTGTACCGTTTTAAGACGCATTTATCAAACAAATCGTTGTATTTGATCGCTTTTTGACAGAACCGGATATTAGTCTCGTTCTGAATCATTAGACTGGTTCTCAATATAAAAGCAAAAGTTGCATTTCGGAAGAAAAGCCGATACCAGTCTAGCTACTACTTATTTTACTTGGCGCAGACGACGTTTTGTCTTTCATATTTTCATTGATTTATAGTCTTGTCTTTGCTTAACCATGAAGAATAGTAAACTAATTCAAGGAATGTATTTGTATACAATCTGAAATATTTAACTATGGAACATTTTGGTATCTGTGATGTTCCGTCAGGCCAACGCTTAAATAGCTGCGTTCCTCTTCATACCCACCTCATGCGTTGCAGGGCAGGTTATTTCGGTAAACGAATAAAAGATACACGCACGCACGCACGCACGCACGCACGCACGCACGCACGCACGCACGCACGCACGCACGCACGCACGCACGCACGCACGCACGCACGCACGCACGCACGCACGCACGCACGCACGCACGCACGCACGCACGCACGCACGCACGCACGCACGCACGCACGCACGCACGCACGCACGCACGCACGCACGCATAAAATGGATACTGGCTTCTCTTTCTCATAACCTCGGGGCGATGGATAACATCAGGAATGAGGTGTCGAGAGTGATTAATATAAGTTGGAAAAACTTGTTTCACAATCGACCTTAAATAAATTTGTATAAACTACTAGTATGTACTGGTTTTCAATTGCGTGCCATTGTTTCCTCTTGTTTGCACATGTTCTTGCTATCAATTAATTATTATAATGTTGTAAGCTTGTCTGCAGAATTCATGTTCAGGTCATTAATACGGTAAGTTGTATAAAAATATAAACGTTTGAAAAAGAGGGGTGGTAACTAAGTTGCTAGATCTTGTGGTTCCAACCTCTTGTTGACGTGTATTTTATGATTATAGATACTAGTAAGTTGTACATATATATTTTCGGGCAATAAAATATGTTTCAACTAATCTAGTCTTTAAAAGATTAACAACTTAAGCTCCGCCCACTATTCATCTCCAAGTTTACGTATGAAATACATGTGTATCACAGGTAACTGTATCATTGATAAAAAGTTTCTTTTACAAAATTTATGTTATCTTAGAAAGGTGCATTTGTACTTAAGTGGTCAGATTTTCAAGATAACAAAAACAAGAATTGGCTTTCGATATCTTCATAAAGTAATTACATTCATAGACAAAATTGTTTGAACTACCTCCATGCAAAATCCCATCGTAATTGATCAACTAGTTAAAAAGTTATACCATGAAATGTATACCAGGGTGTCCAGTCAGTCACTGAGGTGCATTCAATAAAAACGACAATGCTATTCTGAACCAGAAAAAAGAAAATGATGTCAGGCCTTATGGGTTTATTTTCTTATTCATGGACGCATTTTTAAAATATTGATATCAAATGAAAGACGAAGCTCTCTAGTTTCTGATTATATACAAATATTAAAAATAACACCAGTATAAATGAAATGTAAATTAAAAACAAACTGCACCTCAGTGACCGGGTGGTCAATTTCCCGTGTTATAAACCTTTCTAAGATATTACAAATTTTGTAAAAAACATTTTTTTTTTATTTACTCTTTTAATGATACAGTTACCTGTGATGTGTATGTCCACGATTATAAACGGCGGCTCATGCTTCATATAATATTTTAACAGGTAATCCAAATAGGCGGAGTGGTACAATTAAAATACTTGTAATAGTTTGGTACACATCGCAACATAGTACACTTTTCCTTTGATTTTACTTTTCCTAGATAAGTCGGTAGTTTTTGTGTCTGTGTTGCGTAGACGCAGAACAATAAAACGTGGTACGCGATTGTGTGTTTTAACTTAAAAACCGTCAGTGAGTCGGGTCTAGTATAATTAACGCACGAATTGAAGCAGTTAATATTTGAATATAGGCAGTTAATATTTGAAGATAAAAAGAATAGAAATGACGCAATAATCCTAGCTTGTTATATTCGATCTTTTTGTTGTAATTTCGTCTGAGGATCAAAATGTTGGATTATTTTTTAAATGTGTGGATTTATAACAAACGTGAAAGAGATTTCCACCAATTTTGAAATCTGTAAAAATGTTTTAACTTTTAAGATTCGGTTATTTTTACACAATCATATTTTGCTGTTAATTGCGTTAAGCCTCCCATTACTACCATTGCCCATTTCTTAATGCAACCTGAACGCATTTAGGCTGCTATGTGAATCCGCATTCAAGTAGTTCCAGAAACTGTCAACATTCCCAATACTGCAACATATGTTTCTCCAAATTTTTAATTTAATGAAAGTAACCGCCACGGTGATGTATTTCGTTGCAGGATAATTATGATGTGTGGTATTTACCAAATGATATCCATTTCGAAACGGACCTCCATTTCGCTTAATAAATACTTTCCCACGATGTACATTCCGAGAAAGAACTTATTAAGTTAGTGCAGGTTGTCGTCAGTATCTCTTCACTCAATTACTGATGAAATACAAATTTGCCATTAAAATCACCGCAAAATATTTAATGTTACAAATTTGCCTGTCAAGGTTGGTGAACTCATAATGTTTTGTAAATTATTTTCATATCAGCCAGTAAAAATAATCGTCTTTATACCTTCTAATTGCCTTTAAACACATTTTTGTTTCAAGATTGACATTAATACGTCAAAACGATGATTTTTATTACCACAAGGGGGCGTCCAAGTCGCGACATGCGCACTAAAGCGGCGCGTGCCGCCATAAGAGCGTAAGTTTCGAATTTGAAAAGAAAATTAACCGCTAATCTCTTAAAATCGCACATACGTGTAGGAGTATTTTAAGGCAGAGTAGGTTCAGTTTGAGAAAATTAGAGTTTCGTTACTTATTAATCTCGCTATAATATGTCCGTACCCGGCAAGTGGCCGCCTATATGATAATAAAATGGCGTCGTGTGTACAAACTACCGTTTATTGACGGATAAGTATTGGTGTAGTTATTATCGTGGGCGACTTGATTTTGGGGGTCATTAGCATGATCCCTCCGTGTAATTACTTAATATTATAAATTGACACTTTTATGTGACCTTACAGCGTGTCTGCCGGGTCTTACAGGGCGACACGAGAGTCTATTCTAGAACCATTACTTCCCGAATGAGCGCCTATAAGTTACAATGTATAGATATTGCAAGGGCCCATCTGAGTCCTACAACTAACGTACAATTAAGCGTAAATAAATGACTTAAAATCAACAAATTATAGAAGTAAAATGCATTATTGAAACAGTAAAAATAGTTAAACTTTCGTTTTATTACATACATGTAGCTAGCAGGTATATTTCTCGCCCTGTATCCTTCCTTAAGCATGCAGGCAGTCGATCAATCAATTGTTACTGTTTAAAGAAGGTATTTAGGTGTATTTACAATACATGCGAATGCCTATTCAGATCATACCCGTTACAAAGAATACATCGAATGTTGCTGCTGATAACATGCGTGTTTACCATGACTTATACAAATTACGAATTAATAATTTTGGCTTCTTATGAAAGGTACTTGTTTAACTCTGGTGATTCATAGCACATGTTTTAAGAGACTCACGGCGAAGACGAGGCATGCCCAACTGTGTTGCATCTTTAAGTAAAGTCTGTATTATTATAATCATTATAAATGACTGTACAGGCAGACCGGTCAGTAAAGACCTTCCATTCGAAACAGCAAAATGTGGTCTTTGTTAACAGGTAGTTTGACTTGACTGGTTAAATATGATTTAACATGGTGAGATTAAATATGACAATGTGGTCTTTCTAGAGAGGTATAATATTACATATAGTAGTCTTTGCTTGAATATGGTCTTTGCAGAGAGGTTTGTAATATACCTAGTAGTCTTTGTTTGAAGGTGGTCTTTGCAGAGAGGTTTGAAATATATGTAGTAGTCTTTTCTTGAAGGTGGTCTCTGCAGGTTTGTAATATATGTAGTAGTCTTTGTTTGAAGGTGGTCTCTGCAGAGAGGTTTGTAATATATGTAGTAGTCTTTGTTTGAAGGTGGTCTTTGCAGAGAGGTTTGTTATATACCTAGTAGTCTTTGTTTGAAGGTGGTCTCTGCAGAGAGGTTTGTAATATATGTAGTAGTCTTTGTTTGAAGGTGGTCTTTGCAGAGAGATTTGTAATATACCTAGTAGTCTTTGTTTTAAGGTGGTCTCTGCAGAGAGGTTTGTAATATACCTAATAGTCTTTGTTTGAAGGTGGTCTTTGCAGAGAGGTTTGTAATATACCTAGTAGTCTTTGTTTGAAGGTGGTCTCTGTAGAGAGGTTTGTAATATATATAGTAGTCTTTGTTTGAAGGTGGTCTTTGCAGAGAGGTTTGTTATATACCTAGTAGTCTTTGTTTGAAGGTGGTCTTTGCAGAGAGGTTTGTAATATACCTAATAGTCTTTGTTTTAAGGTGGTCTCTGCAGAGAGGTTTGTAATATACCTAGTATTCTTTGTTTGAAGGTGGTCTTTGCAGAGAGATTTGTAATATATGTAGTATTCTTTGTTTGAAGGTGGTCTTTGCAGAGAGGTTTGTAATATATGTAGTAGTCTTTGTTTGAAGGTGGTCTTTGCCGAGAGGTTTGTAATATACCTAGTAGCCTTTGTTTGAAGGTGGTCTTTGCAGAGAGGTTTGTAATATACCTAGAAGTCTTTGTTTGAAGGTGGTCTTTGCAGAGAGGTTTGTAATATATGTAGTAGTCTTTTCTTGAAGGTGGCCTTTGCAGAGAGGTTTGTAGTATACCTAGTAGTCTTTGTTTGAAGGTGGTCTTTGCAGAGAGTTTTGTAATATATGTAGTTGTCTTTGTTTGAAGGTGGTCTTTGCAGAGAGGTTTGTAATACAAGTAGTTGTCTGTGTCCGCAGATGATGTTTGCAGAGCGGTTATTTTATACATTGAGTGGTCTTCACTTGCAGATTGTCTTAAACGCAGGTAATTACTTTAAAGCAAAATAAGAATTCGTAACATAATTGTATTACTATATAACTCTAGTACAATCACATATATTCGCGAGGGATTAAATTTCGTTATACTCCCGAATTCGATAAGTTCGCGAAATACTATGCTCGTGAACTTAAACCATATTCTCGTTCACCAGAGTATTCTTCACCTGTGATATCACAGTAGTCTGGGAACTTGACTTACCACTGATATATAATGAGGATAGTAAATCACGACAGGAAAACGCAGTAAGTAGTTCTTTCTGATGTTTTAAAACCGCACACAAAATAACTGCGCGAACTTCTTCGGAAAAGCACATTTGCGAACCTTACAGTAGATATCGCGAAACTGTACGAGTGTACAGTAGTCAAGTCGGGATCACGTACCAAGACATATTACGATGCATCGACAAACACAAACTTCTATTATTGGTATTGTAGGCAACGATGAAACTACGTTTCCGCCAAATCACGAAAACACGTAATTGCTTAGTTCGAAATATTGCACTTTTATCATCTCCATCGTTGCGTTAGAGTCAGTTCAAGTCATTCGGAAGACCTTGGATGAAATAATCAGTGATACAATGTATAAAGAAGTGGCCGTAGTGTACAAAATGTCGTTTGATATAATTTATTTATTTGCTTTTATTTATCCTCGCCGACGGAAATCCATACGGACGAGGCACCCGGAAGAGATTAGTCACTTTAGTTGTTGGGGGATAGTGCATGGTATAGAAGATGATCCAGTTCCAGAAGCATCCCTGGTTCTTTTACGTGCCTGCTGTAAAGCATCATACACAATTGTCAGTAAGTTTAGTTATGTTATGTGGGAAACACTGAAACGCATTTCTGTAAGTAAGCAAGCAAGCAAGCAAGCAAGCAAGCAAGCAAGCAAGCAAGCAAGCAAGCAAGCAAGCAAGCAAGCAAGCAAGCAAGCAAGCAAGCAAGCAAGCAAGCAAGTAAGTAAAGTCTTTATTTTACGAGGCTAATATATTTACAATGATGCAATCTTCCATATGGGCCTGAACCTACAACCTTAAGATCAGCAGTCAGTAGCTCCTGTCCACTGGTAAAGATAGATCTACCTGTGTTCTTTATTCAGTTTTTTTATTGATGTATATTTCTTGTAATGAACATGAATGTCAACGTATCGTTCGGTGATAACGACCTAAACTTTTTAATGGCCCGCTGGTTTAAAAACTCATTTTTTTAATAAAACTACTAAAATAAAACTACCAATATAAATGATATTATATGATATTCAGCTCGGACTCATGGTGATATAAATACTATAAATCAACTCTAATTACATATTTTCTGATTAATGAGACCAACAGAAACTAAGTTAATTATATTGTTAAATATTTATGCTAATTAACTAAAGCATAAGTGCGTGCCAATTTAATTATCAAAGTAAATGAATCATATCGCAGATTGTTTGGATAGCTCTATTGTTTGTTTTAAATTATGGATAAATAACTTGCTTCCATCCTTCCAGTCAAAGCGAGATATATGAGTGTATTGTATAATCTATAAAATCATTTTGTATTTTCTGTTTTCAGTTGAGCGTACTAGTACCCCAATGTTCGTTGACACAATTAAGAAGGCAAATTACTAGTAAGTGTTGGAATTGAATTGGGAGAACATTGTAGAGCGCAGCACACACTGTTATTCCAGCACAGAACATCAAAGCACACCGCACCGCAAGTCAACGCAACGCATCACAACACAATGCACGCATCACAACACAATGCACGCATCACAACACAATGCACGCATCACAACACAATGCACGCATCACAACACAACGCACACATCACAACACAATGCACGCATCGCAACACAACGCATGCATCACAACACAATGCACGCATCGCAACACAACGCACGCATCACAACACAATGCACGCATCACAACGAAACGCACGCATCACAACACAATGCACGCATCACAACACAACGCACGCATCACAACACAATGCACGCACCACAACGAAACGCAGCACAGCACAGCACAGCACAGCACAGCACAGCACAGCACAGCACAGCACAGCACAGCACAGCACAGCACAGCACAGCACAGCACAGCACAGCACAGCACAGCACGTAAAGGAGCGAATCCTTGACAAAAGAAACACCAGAGTGGCGGCGTGAATGAGCACAAAAGTGACATTTGTACATTGAATAACTGACAATGCATGTAAAGTACAGAGGTGTGGGGCTCTGAAACTTTACTGTGCAATGATTGCCATATGATCTAGATGAGAGATATATGTGTATAATGAACCCTGGAACCATGCAGTCAGTGTAGAGTAGAGCATTGAATAAAACAATAGAGAGCTGTGTAGAACTGGGTCCATTGCATGTTTGAGTTCAACACTGCACACCTAGGAATTGAAATAATGGTTTTTCATTCAATTTGTATCTAATTCCAGATCATGATGGGGAGATAACGTGTGCCCATAACATTTGTCAACATGTAGTTACAATGATTTGTCCTTCACACAAATTCCATGTGGAGAAATTGTTAATTTATTTACGGAAGGACAAGTAAGAACAGTCAAGTTGTCATCTCTGTCTGATTTTCTTTTTGATGAATGCTTCCAAAAAAAATGGTTTGGTTAACTGATCGGCATAATATGTATACATAACTTAAAATTGTTAAAATTACGGAAAGACAAGTAACATGTGACATTCTGGAAAATTGGTTTATTCAACTGATCCGGCTTTACGTAATACTATACATATATTTCGTAAATCGACATATTCATTGTCTTTAACCATCATCAATACAAAACATGAAGGCCGAGCCGCGTTATACAATACAATAAAAAATCAAAAAATTGTAAATACAAATACATACAAAAAGTGTGAGTAGTAGTGTGTGTGCAGGAATATTAATGTAAAAGTTATTGGACTGTTGGGCCTATTGGAGCAATTAAATCATGAAGGAATTCTCTCTTTTTTGGCATTAAATTTATAAACTTGGAAGTTGCAGTTATGTACAATATGTATATATAACTGTATATGTATGAGTAAAAATGTCGATTTAAACAAAACCAAACAATCTCATTATATGTTCGACATATTTAGCAGTCATTTATACAAGATTGTGTATGAGTCATTGACTAAATATGGACCGTTAACGCAATTATCAACTGATAATACACAGTTATACAAGGCTATGACGTCATTTGGCAGATTTCATACCAACGGAATAAAAACATATTTTCGTCGAAATCTAGTCACAAGTACTGAAAACATTTTTAATCGATTTGTGTGTTATCGACATTCTTTGGTAGAATCGGATGTGATGCAAGCGTATTATAACATTGCGATAAAATCAGAACAACTCCGCGTGAATCAAGATGGCGGCATGACACTGTAAAAGTATTACACAATTTCTGCGATAAATATCTTAATCCGAGTTATTATACCACGGAAATATTTCTCTTTTTTTCTTCAAATTGGATGAACCCGAGACAGTTTGACTATCACTTTATAGTGGGCAGTCTAGCGAGTTGGTCAACGAATTGACGTATCTGTGACAATTGCTTAGGCAATTTAACTTTTTGACACTAAACAGTTACCATAATTAATGGTCATGACAAAGTGACCAGTATAAAACTGACCGACACTTTCTACGATAAACATCAGATAATCTTATACTTTCTCCAAAATTCCGTTATTTTCTATTTCTCTCAATGACGTAAGCGATTCCCAATTATTAGGAGCTATCGGAAGTTGTTTTTTTCTGAGGTTCGACGCATAGTACACTTATAAAGACGCCACATGTTAACCCCGTCTAGCTCTTCTGCGGCCTCGAGCAAATCAGGGGCTATCAATATTATACGTTCTTGGTCAAATTAAAAAGACTTTGTTGTATAAGAATTATTAAAGAATATAAATGTCATTTTGGAATTAAATTCAATGCCGCTATTTTGAGCATACGAAACCAACTATATGTATAGGTATATGCAAAGATCATACACACATCTATCGTATTCTTTGGTATAGGAAAGACATCATACACCCATATTGTTATATATAAAAGAGCGATGCGTATACAAAAAGTACCACTCAAACACAATGGAATTGATATTTCTAACTTACTTGCATTTTCAAAACATCTGATGCGCTTATACTCAGGAAATGGCGTCACCATTTTTAAAAAGCACTAATGAAATAAAATCGGATCGTACATAGTTTGTTGAAGTCACCGAAATCGGCTGCCGTTTAGCAAGAATGAGTATTGCTGTCGTCTTTAGTATTGTCAGGGACCCTATATGCTTCTATACTCGGTTCCAGGTAGTGTCGTAATTCGATCTAAATGGTCGTATACTATATTATACTCGTAATCATGAGACAATTTTTAGACAAGGAACTTCCGGTATTTTTACTATATGTTCAATCGTTTAAAATTTAATCTAAAGGTAGCAACACAATCGGAGGTTTTTGTGGTTTCTATTTTTATTGAATATAAATAAATATAGGTCAGTAAGACTTAGATGGTTGACTCACCAGACCACAAGCAGACATTCTTCATTTTGTAAACATGGATCGTAACTTATTAACATAAAGGAAAAACAGGCCAGCTCATGAAAAAATCAAACCTTGGACGATACAGACTAGCGGTCTATTTCATTATAATTGAATAGGCAATAAAATTCAGAATTTACATCTAGTGAAGTTTAGTGGGCGTGTCGATAAAATCAGTCGACCAATCAGATTTGAAAAAGTTATCAATATTCATGACTATAAACGTCTGTATGAGTTAAACGTTTTAAACAAGAGAGCTTGTTGTTAAATAGCCTAATGTATTTATAATTACGCATCTCTTCATAGAATAATATATTATCTATAGCCGGGTATAAATATTATATCAAATAAACACATAGATTTATGTGAATGAAGCGTTTGAAATGGTAAAAGAAAAATTACTGTACGTCTCATCGTTTAAACTAGATTCTACGTGGTTGAACTTCCGTCCGGTGAATATTCAACGATATAATATCAATATGACGTCACAAACCGATTATATATATGCGGCATTTGTAACAAAACCCCTCACCTAAAGGCCATTTCAATAATACGACCACCTAAAAAATCAAGATCACGATTCTCAGACCCAATTTCTTCTCTCGAAACCGGAGGTTATTGACCAATTAGGCAGATTGTCACGCGATACAACTGCCTGCGTCTAACGCAAAAAGGTCCAATTTCATCGTTATGTTCTTTATGTAACCTCAATATTGAGACCAACTCTATTTTGACCAGTTTTTATAGTCCCAACAAAGGATGGTCTAGCTATTGAAGTTTTACTGTGTATACGAATGACACCGTGCCCGTGGACACCTGTGCTCCTCGTGGTCACCTGTGCTAAGTGGTCACCTGTGCTAAGTGGTCACCTGTGTTAAGTGGTCATCTGTGTTAAGTGGTCACCTGTGCTCCTCGTGGTTACCTGTGCTAAGTGATCACCTGTGCTAAGTGATCACCTGTGCTAAGTGGTCACCTGTGCTCCTCGTGGTCACCAGTGCTAAGTGGTCACCTGTGATAAGTGGTCATCTGTGTTAAGTGGTCATCTGTGCTAAGTGGGTCACCTGTGCTAAGTGGCCACCTGTGCTAAGTGGACACATGTGCTAAGTGGCCACCTGTGTTAAGTGGTCACCTGTGCTCCTCGTGGTCACCTGAGCTAAGTGGCCACCTGTGATGAGTGGTCACCTGTGTTAAGTGGTCATCTGTGCTAAGTGGTCACCTGTGCTAAGTGGACAAATGTGCTAAGTGGCCACCTGTGTTAAGTGGTCACCTGTGCTCCTCGTGGTCACCTGAGCTAAGTGGCCATCTGTGCTAAGTGGTCAACTGTGCTAAGTGGTCACCTGTGCTAAGTGGTCATCTTTGCTAAGTGGTCACCTTTGCTAAGCGATCAGCGTAATTAAGACGATCAGCTTTAATGAGCTACAATGGCCTGTCTTTATGAATGTATAGACATGTTGTTAACAAGCACGTTTTATGCAGCCATATCCCATGTACCCAGCTCCCTCCATAAATAACCTTATTATGATAATTATTATTGACGGGTTCCTTTAGACAGGATCGACTGTTATCAATGTACAGTACAACCTCTCCAGAGTGTTATAATGTAGTTACCGTGTAGAAGTGGATCACACGAGTGATGTTTTTCTATAGAGAGGTAACTAAGATGTGGATGATGTGGACATATTGTTTTTGGAGATGTTATGAAGAGGTTGATCTACATAGGTCGCTATTGCGAGGCTGCTGTGTAGATGTCCCTATTTGGGTGTTACATTCAATGCCTTTAAGGAATTCCTATGAAAATACTTCTTCAATGTGGGGAACGTGAGGAAAATTTGGCTTCAGGAGGTTGGTGGCTGGGAGAGAGGGTGTTGCTATGAAGATGTTATGAAATAACTCCCCGAAGAGGGTGATATGAATAGGTTATATTGGGGAGGTCGGCTTGTTGAGGGGGCTGCTATGAAGAGGCTCCTTTGAAAATACTTCCCTGGAGAGGGTGATATGAATCGGTTGGTCTGAGGAGGTGTGAGGTTGATCACATGACCCCACAGACGACATAGTAGGCCAGCCACAATACATGTCATAATAAATCGGAAGACATTAAATCAATTACACTCAGTAATAAGTCCACCCCTTAACTACGCACTGAGGTAAACATCTGTTCTTAATTCTTATATGGTAATATCAGTGTGGTGATTTGATATTAGTTTCGAGTGTAGTGAAAATAGACAAACTGCATTTGGTTATCATTTGAAATACAAATGCAAGGTGCATTTACCATGGTAACATACCAATATCGTTTTGGATAAAATAAAGCATTTTGCTCGATCATGCTTTGTACGTTTAATACAATGTATATGATTAGCATCGATCTTATAAAATGTCGATAAAAATCGATCTTCTGTTTTAATGATCTATAGAATGAGTAATGATTATTAATTATTTCGATTCGCATTACGTATGACAAATGTTTTTAGAGTTGACATATTGTATTGTGTTCGGGGAACAAGTAGCTTGGTCCTCATTAAATGGTAAGTTGGCACTGGTTAGGATACAGTCCAGGAAAACTGGTCAGGTAAATCAGTCGTCGTATAAAACGGAAATAATGTTCAGAAACTATGTTAAACCAAAATAAACCAACAGACTAGTATATTATTCACCGATATTTCATAGGTCGGAAGTTTTACCGCGTACCTGGTGTAGTACAGTGATTGACTAAAGATAATATCGCGGTAAAAAGAGACTGCGTGCGTCGTTAGCGTACTTGTTAAAGTCTAGTAAGGTGTTAGTTAGGAGATATAGTGGCGACTCTAGGCTAGTCCGCACGGCAACCTCGGAGTTCTTTCTCAGACTATAGGGATCACTCTACATTATATTATACTGGATTATACACACTGTGTGTTGGACTTAATATAGCAACAGGTGGACTAAAAGGCAAATATGCTTTCCTTTGATTTTGTTTTTGATGTATTTTTTTCTTTTACTAGATACCTTATTTTATTGCAATATTTAGGCAGTCTATGGATTTAGTGTTATTATATTGACACTGGGGAGGGGCGGATAGAAAGTGTCTGGCAAGTGTGTATGGGTTTGTTAAATTTACGTGATGTCCTCTAAAAACAACAGTTACTACATGTACTAGTAGTTCATTAATATGAAACGTATGTGACTAATTAGCTTTGCACAAACCATGGTTTAGCAACAACATTATATATTAACTAATTAAGTCCTAGATATGTGATGCATTTATTTAGTTAAAACATATTTTATTAGTCAAACAGTTCTACACGATTGTACACATAGCTTGTTTTAATTTGTTAAGCGTATCAAAAATGCCTACTATTCTTAAGGTGACTTATAAGCCCATTAGGCCGAGTGCTTGTTCGCTTGTGTATTGTAAATACGATTCTAAATAAATAAACACAAGTTCATCTGACTACGATACACAATTTACTTACTGTATTATCTGACCACATTAAAATAAGACTCCGAGCCTATGCTCGTTCATGTCTCGTGTATATAAAATAAGTTAACGTACTGGCGTTACCGCACCGCGCGTGCGTCTTGTAGGTGTCAAACCGGCACGATATGCTCGTGCAACAATCTAAGACACAGAGAGACAGAGAGAGAGAGAGAGAGAGAGAGAGAGAGAGAGAGAGAGAGAGAGAGAGAGAGAGAGAGAGAGAGAGAGAGAGAGAGAGAGAGAGAGAGAGAGAGAGAGAGAGAGAGAGAGGGGGGGAACTATATCAAGAAAACACGAAGTACTAGGAAGTGAATGACATTGTTGATTAGAGATTATCTTGTATATAAAGCACACACTCACGTCATGTAGATGGTGTTCTTGTTGCTTATCTATGATGTCATGTTGGAGGGGAACACTCTAATCTTGTCTACATACTAACATACTACACGTCTCTTTTGTGCTAATTGGAATATGCCAGAATATTTAATTTATTTGTTTATTAATTAACATTATTAACCGGTGCGTTGTTAATTACTATATGAATAACTGATTACCTGGTGTTTGGTATATAGTATTCTCGTTTGCATCGGATAGTCGAGTTAGGTGGAACCTTAGAACTTTAAGTACGGAAGGGTCCATATTGATTATTCTAGTAGGTTCCTCCTTAATCATCGGAGAGGCACCTACTTATTATTTAGTAGGTATCTTCTAAATACGAGTTTTGATCCTAGCCGTATGTCATGCACAGTTACAGTTGATTTCTTATAGTCAGGTGTAGAATATACCTGGTATACGATAATGGACATTTAGAGACAGGGGTTGGTAATGAAATGTGCCCTTTTATGGTGACTATTTCACTATAATTCACGAACCGCTCTTTTATTGAAAGGATTCTTCTGTTTCTACTTATGTTCAATCTATTAATATCCAATATTTTATTGGTACTAATATAACTCCCTACCCTCGTGGTTACGGGTACCATTAATTTGTAAGAACTTCTTTCATAAATCGACCTAAAATTAATTTGTACATAAATAATTTATTAATTAATAAGTGATAAAAATACTGCTTTTTTGTAAATTGTATGATGATGATAAGCTTCACAGTCCAATCATATTGTCAATAACAATCACGCCAGTCATGCTCTGCTCTGCTCTGCTCTGCTCTGCTCTGCTCTGCTCTGCTCTGCTCTGCTCTGCTCTGCTCTGCTCTGCTCTGCTCTGCTCTGCTCTGCTCTGCCTCTGCTCTGCTCTGCTCTGCTCTGCCTCTGCTCTGCTCTGCTCTGCTGAGAAACGTTCTGACTTCACGAAGACGTTTATATAACTTAGACTTATTAAAACGTATATATAAGGAAGATATCCTTGTGATTTCATTATCCATCTATATGTACACCTGTATTAAGCGCAATGCTGTCAATTTTTAAAAGACATTTTAATTGTATGTACGAGTACAAACAAGTTCAAACCATTAAGGCCTTTTCCCAACTCTACCATCACAGATTTTCGCGACGTCATAATTTCTAGAATTTGCTATTTTGAAGTATAATTCGCGATATTTAATTGTTCGCGATAAAAATACTTCTTTCTGCGTTTTACTGTCGATGCTTAAGTTTACGAGCATAAATGTTCGCGAACGTGTCACTCGAACTTAATATAATATCGAGTATAGCGAAAATTAATCCTTTGCGATATTCAAGTTCTGATTTTACAACTCATTATTTTCTCATGGATGCAAATACAAATATGCCGATAATATAATAATTGTATGTATTATAGTAGACTTCAATAATACGATTTTGGTAAAAAAGTAATTTTGTGGTTTCTTAAATTCATCGATTTAAAATATTGAAAGAAAAACCTCTTGCTACGTAATTTTGAGGTCATTTATTCGAGTGGACTAAAATTTGCGATCTGGTTTGTCCACGAATTTAATAAAAAATAATACACCGCGAATACTTTTAGTAACTAAACGCATACATGATTGTGTATTTATTTATACGGAGTCAACATGTTTCGTCCAATAACTTTATTTTATTTTAGTCGATTGCATAATACTATTCATACTAACTGCATGTAGCTTAGTTTCAAATTTCCGTAAAAATGAAAAAGACAACCTTGACACTCGTCATCATGTACACTCAACCAACTTTTAACATGATTTGAAGTATAAATAAGCAATATACAAACTGTACAAAACTTGCATAAAAAACCCTCGCAATGATCATATTCGTTCGTGTTCTTTCGTTTCGTGTCAATTTTACATTTCAACATTTTCTGATTATCTTAGATGTACATTATATAATTTCATTCAATTCGACGAAACGTATCATTTCAGAGTGACGATTTTCAGCATTTCAACATTTTAAGTTATTTTCAACGAACATTTTGAAGTAGCAATAATAATTTAGATCCGATTTCAACCACAGACAATAACAATAACATAAAGTTTTAAGTAAAATGTAGTGAGACAACTGGGTTTGTAAAACGAGGGTTGTCTGCAAGACTGTAATACTTCCTTCTTAAATAAACAGTTACTACAGTCTTGTGGACATCCCTCGAATTATATCATTAAAGCTTTGTAGAAAAACGTTAGTCTAAATAATATTATACTCTAAGTGCAGGGCTTCCAGGACCACACAGTCGTTGAACAGATAGCCTAGAGTGAGCATATTGAAGCCTACACAACAATGCGGTTCGAATCTGGTAGTTTTTGTAACTACGCTATCAAAGGCGAAAGAAAGATAGACAGGTCATTTCAATTCAAGTTTTGAAAGTACCAATTTTGCAATACTTCATCTCTCTACACCATTATGAATGGATAATAACATGCATAGGTCAATCTTCTGACCGTGTGTACTGCGAAGTATCTGGGTAAAGGTGCCAGGAAGCTGTGTATCGGTGCTATACACCGGGCACATTAAAGGACCAGGCTGTCTATTCGAAATAAGAGCTAGGCGCACTTCTGCAGCGCCGGAACTGCCTGTATCTAATGTCTCTCTCTCCCTCCAGGGGCTTTCTCTCAGTCCCTCTGGTAAGATCATGCTGTATCTGCACTAGAAGAGGCTGCACCTGCGCCCCTGTGGCTGCAACACTATATATATATTTGTGTGTAAATAGCCTTTAAACGTGTGTTCGCATGAAAAAGGCGCTATTTTATTGTTATTTATTTTTAACAGCCGGCACAAATAGCACAGTTGTGGTTGTATTGCGTTCGACTGAGAGAGTCGTAGTACATGGATTTACGGTTTTACCCCTGCCTACTAGGGTACCTGCTTTGATGAATACTAGGGTACATGACCTCCTGCTTTGATGAAAGAATTAGATACAGACATTTTGTGAGATACAAGGAATCCGGGTGCGCTGCCCTAGCTCTTTCCGAATAGACGCCTTGGTTCTTTACCGTTCCCGGTATATAGCACCGATTCTCGTACACGCGAGATTACCTCTGAATTTCCAACCAGTACATCTCTAGTCGGGTGGGAAACAATGAAAAGAGTTTCGGAAATTTTTAGTGCCCCGGCCGAGATTCGAACCCGACACCTCCGGATTGATAGTCGAGAGCGCTAACCACTCGGCCACCGTTCCGTCCCGGATGGGATTCAAATCTATCCTGTACTACACAATAGGCCTATATATGTCCGAGTGTCACTATCTGGGCTCTGTATATTTCTGTCCGATATTAATTAATACTTTAAAAAGTGGTTTACTGGCATTTATGTAATAATAACTTCTGTTCATTTGATAACAGACTTAATTTTATTGATAACGTCCGTATTTTTTGTTCTGTCAATATTTAATATGTAAATAAAAAAGGGTAGCCGAATGACACAAATAAAATATTCCTCTTTAGTTAAGGGAATTCAATTCAATGCGTTCTATGTAACAGGATATTAAAAAGACGGTTTTCAGCGCTTTCATACAAAATATGATATTATTTAATACAATTTATCAAAAATATGCACTTAGCTAATGTTGCAATCATGGTCTTTAAATATTTTGACATATTTGCACAAAGCTAGCAATGACCTATTTCGTATTTTCTTACAACAATGTCAGAAAATGACATCGTCAGAACGTCACCGTGCGCTGTAATATGATTATATTACTGAGAGTAAATTAGTGCCACCCTCAATGTTACTATACTAACCGACAAAATATACGTAACTTTAATCAATGCTACTGTATACGAGGATATTTTCGCGGGTCTAAGTGCTAGCGAAGTTTGAATATTACACGTATATATGAGTGTGCGTAAATATTCGCGATTTTTTATTAGCGAATTTCGCCAATATTTTCACTTCGCTATATTAATCCATTTAAGAAATTCGCTTTAGGTTGACTGTGAAACAAATTCTTACAAGTTTTATTAACCAGAGATATACAATACGGATTGGTTTTGTGACCAAGGTATTCAAAATAAAATTAGACAAAACTCATTTGATAAAAAATTATACGAATTTACAACTTATGATAGATTACACAGCGTATAAACATAATGAATACATCATGTCCTGCGACGCTATAAACCAACTTGTGTGACTTATTGCGAGCAACAACACATGTAACTTCCCGTCACTGTATGACTTATTGCGATAACCGTAAGTTGACTCGTTTATACACACATGTATTCTATATGTAATATCTTAATATATTCTCTGTAAAATTAGTGTAATATTTTAACCTGACCAAATGAAAGGACCACGCCAGACAAATTGTTTAGATTTTATTTAAGTTGTTTGACTTGAAGTTAATTCGACTAATTACGTATTTGCCTGTGGTCAAACGTATGGGCAGTATATGAAATGGCCGTCATATATCTCATTAAGGTGTTTCAACTTCATCCGCACACCAAACCGCAGACATATTTAGCATATCAAAGTTAGGGTTTATCATTCACTTTTAAATTTGTCAAGATAGCATTTCAACATTATGCTATCAACCCGAGAGGTATTCATAAACCGCGATATTCCGGCACCAATAAACCGCGATATTCCTAGCACCAATAAACAGCGATGTTCATAACATCGCCAAACCGATAAAATTACAAACGTCATAAAACGGAGATAATCATAAAATCGCGATATTCAGAACATCATTAACCGAGATATTTGTTATTTAATTTTTAAACCCAGCTGCATTATGTATTTCAAACTCGAACATTTTTGTCAAAACTATTTGATAAATGTCTGTGTTGTAAGGTTATTGCTATCGAATTCCAATGGTGTTTGCTCGATGCGTGACTTACAGCATATTTGCATTTTAATAAAAATGGATCTACATGATATTCAATAAAACAGTTGGATATTTGAACAAGGTCTAGGCTGAAACAATAAGCAAATTATACTACAAAAATCCGTGTAGGTGCCCCGCTAATTCGACAAATATGCAAGCACTTGGTCGATATTGGATTTTTCATTTTGTAAAAATATTATTTTAACAATATCCGGATGAATTCCCGTCATTATTTTATCGCATTGACGGCCAATTGTAGCTTATTAATTCAGTCACTCGTAAAAAAACCACGTGGGATTTTTTACGATTTGAACAAATTATTTTACTGAATATAATAAAAGTATTAACCACATCACAGCCACAAAGTTTCAGTTATTAATAAAACGTATCGAGTGTTACTGCACACAATGTTGATCGAAGCATGCCGAAAATTGTTTTAATTCGTATTAGACTGGTATACCTACTAGGACCAATTTGACAATCATAACTCACAGGTAACTGTATCAATGATGAAGAGCAAAACTATTCTTTATAAATTTTATGTTATCTTAGATATTATAAATTTAATAAAAAAACAACATTTTTTTGTTAACTCTTTATTAATGATTCGGTTACCTGTCTCACAAATGACGTATTTTCAATATTCGAAATAGTACAAGACTATATTCAAATATGTTTTATCATCTAGTTCGAAGTACCTTCAACAATATAGGTGGGACAAATCAGGCTACTTATATACTTACGGTGACCAGAAATCCTAAAGATAGACGTATGCTTATAAGTGCCAGGTAAGGAAGCTAATCCGAGCTGTATCAGTGTTGTCTTGACGCCTTTGGCATATTGCGGCCAAGAAATCGACAAAATTTCGTCATGCATAAAATTAACAATAGATAAAATACATGTATATGTATATAAAATTAGTTCACGGTATGAAACGGCGATTTTATTTTCAAAATTGTACTAATTTTTTATAGCTTTCGTCCTGGCTTTCGTTGTAAAACAAACTTACTATAAAGCTCTAAGTAGTGTTAATTATTTTATATTGCACTGTCTGTATTTTATAACATTTCGGATAATTGTCCGTAAATTATCCGAAACTTGTCCGAAAGTGTCTGAAAATCGTTTAACCTATCATTTTAACATTCTACAAATATTCTTGTATTATACAATTTGACAAACACATATTAGATATGACTAAATGTACGATTTGCAATGTAGTAACTGTCGGCCGGGTTAAAGTGGTCAAATAAAAAACTGGCGAGGTCAACATTCAAAGTGATTAACTTTATTTCATTGACAGAATACAAGTTTTTTAATCTACCATGAAAACAACTCTCTCGCTTTAATGCGCCCTGTCTGATTTAAGACGGACAAATAACAAAATGGACCGATTTGTGACACTTTAAAAGTAGCCATACGTGAATTCGTAAATGAATTACTTTTATACTGTCATATATTGTTAAGCATATCTCTCCCACATAAAACTTCTGGGCCTACTTACGCGAGATTTCGTGCACTTCGAGAGATGGGGTTACGAAAAACAAATAGCTGTTTTAAACTTTTTATTGCGTGTTTAATTTTCATAAAATTTACTATCATAATTCGCTGCAATTTTAACATTTTAATCCAGAACATTTTTCACGTCGTTTCGTGTTTGTTTAATACTAGTACGCAAACTCTTTCTTGTTTTAGACTACACCGGTATACCAATATACTTGATCCATAAGCGAATTGTTTAGTATATATTTAAATTACAAATTTCGCTAAGTGTATGTGTGTACATTAATATGCTTAAACGTGTTCGTTAGTTGTACTGTTTAAGTTTGATGTGAGTATCTTAATGAACGAGAGAGAGATAGGAAAAAATGTGTTGATAAAACATAATCTCAAAATACATAATACACCTACCGTATTGTTGACAATGTTCGATTTTTATGTATATGAAATACCGGTGTACATGTTGCTAACGAAATAAGTGAAGGAAAAATGGACAACGACCAATTTATCTGTGATTTAACGTTTATCATACAAGCAACGAAAAGGTAAATATTTATATATTTATAATAAAAATCTTATATATTGACTAGGCTTAGCTAGATCTATTAACAAAAGTTCGTTCATAGTTTCGTCGTTGACCTAGGGACATTTAAGAGCCATTATCACGGTCGTGTAAACTGTACGGTAAAACCGTTTATGTATGGTTATCAGAATATCAAGACAATTAATAAGTCTGATTCAACCATTAATTACGCTGTCCAAGTCAATATAGCGACTCATGTCTCCATTCTTATTGAACACGTTACGTACGCCATTTAAAAATGTTTTAGACTGGTTTTAATTTATCTTTCAAATACAGACTGGCACCTAAGAGAAAATGTACCCCAACGGAGTTTAATGACACCAAAGGCACCAAATTATCACAAACAGCGCGCCGAGTAACTAAACACCATGGCGCATTAGCGACAATTAGCGGTTCATTATGGTAACGTTAACATACGGCTCGTAAAACCGTCAAAAACCGTATTACATTATTTCGCGAGTTGAATTATTGACAATGTTTACAACGAGTTACTTGAATGTAAATATGCGGGGCGAGATAAGGCGATTTGTCGTTGGATTGCGTCGTTACCTTCGATACAAGCAACACACAAAACTTTAATGCTAATACATGTACCATTTAGTACACGGATCACATAAGAATTGATGTATATATACTTTTTTGCTGAATACCTTAAAGCGATAAATTACACACTGTTGACGACAGCAAGTCATTCATCTTCCTACACGTACTAGTATATAAAATATATTACTCGATTTGATGTAATAGCTTAAGTTTTATATATTATGTACACTGTCAATGATGAATACATTCAAACATGTGCTTGTTGTCACCTAAATTAAGCAACCAACTGTCTTGAGAAGTCAGTATCATTAGATTGAACTGGACACTTTTTATTTGAAGTTGTACTTCAATCGCGATGACCACTTATGACAACTAGTTAATGTGTGTTCTTCTACCTAGTCTTTCTCTTCTCCTGCGTCTGTTCCAAGTTTCCTTTATATAATTAGTGAATAAAAACCAGTATATGTACTCAAAATAAGAATAAAATAAAAAAAGAACAAAGTTATGAGGAAAAGTTGTTTCTATAGAGATGTACTTTCTTCTATTACCAGCAGCTTATTTGAAGCTTTGATGCACGAATTTGTAAGTCACGTCTTACTTATTCATGAAGGTCATTTAAATGTATGAACTTCATTCAGATCACTGTATATACCTGTACATTTATAATGTGGAAACACTTCGTTTGTTTTTAGGCTGACTGTATATTTATTAGGAAGCGCGAATCTATGTATTTCAATAGACATGCGTTTTTGGTGGGTTGCTCCTTAAAGTTGTCGACCTCCTAATTTGTCTTGAACTTTTGCAAATATTTATCCCTGTTATGTAAAACACTGAATTGATGTAACATGAAAGGATAAAATAATTAAGATCTTAAACGGTTTTTTCACATATCTTCAAACCTTTTATATTTGTGTTAAAATCATATTTTTGATAGTGACTTTAAACTGATAAAAATATTACCAATGCGTAACAAAATTAACGCGGACCATTGATATAATGGTTCAGAAAAAGTAGGTCACGGGTTCGATTCAATGCGCTAAGGTCTCGTTGAGGCCATGAAACTGTCGGAAAATTTATACAGTCATGTACTTATATTAGATGTACACACAAATATTGAATATTTATTCAATCTTTGATAATAATTGTGTGACCATGTACTACTTAGTGAGTAATAACTTAGTGTAGTGTAATCCAATTAATTCAGACTGAGGCTTTATTGAAATCATGTACTATCATACATGTATTATACACCTCGGGGTCAAATACGTTACACAAGTCAAGTAATGTCATGACATTTCATTTTATTTTTTTTGAAACATAAAATACTTACTGTTTATACGTATGTTACGATGTGTAACTGGTACTATGCCCTCGCATCTGATCTACTCTCCTAAAATCACTAACATACTCTGAATAACATATTTATTGTCTGTATGTTATTACTATAACATGGTTTTAATTGTCCTATATTTCGTAAACCATCTATCATACACCGGTATATATATAAACTCCGACTGGTTTTTGTATTAATTTATTTTAATTAGTACGTTTGTTTAATAACCTCGACATTGCCGTAAGGGACGACGCTGTTATCGTAACAGATGCTATTTTATTAGTCGTTTCGTTACATGCGGTTACATCTCAGACGGTCACGATATCTTAATTAAAGTGATTGTCTCTATTTTATACCGTACCATTATTCAAACTGGTGGATATTTGATTTTCAATCGAGCTTTCCGGTTATTTTAATGCAATAACTCTGTGTGCTACTAACTGTTTTTAAGCGCATGTTTATTCTTATAGCTCACCATATTATTTATGTGTTTCTCAAACGATTTCCCTTGCTTTATAAAGACTAAAAAAAATGGGTCGCGAAAATGTGTGACTTTACAGTATTGCATTTGAACGACGTTCATATCACTCAGAGATAAGGGTAAATCGACGTTTTCACGGGAAATGACTTAATTGATACCCGCTTTAATGGATGCAGGAAAGTTTTCTTCGATATCTTAATGAATATTCTAAACTTAATTTCTACTTTACCGACACATCAGAATTATCAGTAACTGCCTTGTATTGCGATAGAGATTTTGTATTGTAAGTTAAATTTATGTATTTTTTGCTTGTCCGATAACAATATACATAAAGACAAAACAAACGCGTGGGACGTTTTTTGTTTCTTTTTAGTGCGTAAGTTTTACATTGCAATATATAGGATTTTCTAACAATGTTTAAGGGAAGCCAGTATAGAATGATGTGACTGTTGTCGTTAAATATAAGAATTCCTAAACAGAACGTGCAGGTACCGATTGAATGCGGCTGGTAAAAAAAGCATGCGACAATAGCGGTCTATTATTTATTTTTGAAAATCAGCAAGTTAACTTCACGATCGGATACGCGACTATGTGTTTGATTCTGGTCACGTTTGTTTTTGATACGCTGTCAAAACAAAGCAGTTTAATACGTGTATGTTATGATAGTCACATATAGTTCTGAACAAGACAACACGAACATCTTAACCCACGTGCAAACCTATATATCCAATAGCAAAAGATTTTAAAACTGTCTCTTGATATATTTGTACAAACTCTCTACCTATTATCTTTCCTTTTATTATGTCTTCTTTGAACTTGAAGTCAACATAGGAAAAGAACTCTATAAGACTCAGCCTTTCGTTCTATTCCTCTCATCATAATAATTGTAATGTATATGTATTGTTTATAATATGTTGTAAATAATGGGAATACGTGTTTTTATATTATAGTCACGTATGTAACACGAGTGATATCGTTAATATAGCAGCGTTTCTGGCCGTCCATGAGGCAGACACTTGTAACAGCGACGCTGATTGGTCACAATGAGCCAAATTCGATATTGTAACAGTGACGCCGATTGGTCACAATCATGGAGCTAAACATAGAACTATAACAATGACGCTGATTGGTGGAATTGCGCAAACTTTAAAATTGTAACAGTGACGCCGATTGGTCACAATGAACTAAAAATAGAACTATAACAAAAATTCTGATTGGTCAAATTGTGCCAAATTTACTATTTCAACAGTGGCGTTGGTTGGTCAAAATGGGCCAAATTGATGCCAGGCACTGTATTTATTGTTTTAACGAAACAGCGGTTGAGAGATTATTTTTATAACAAATGTATCCTTTCAGTTAACAACAAGATGAAGTTGGTGTGTATAAAATCAACAGAAACAGCGATAATATCCAAGAATAATACAACAAAGTACATTTTAAGTCAGTCACGAACTGTCCACTCACCTTCTTTGCGGAGATAGGAAAGAAATACTTAGTTAGCAAAATAAAGAAGTCAAAAATGTAAATTTTGCTGACGATATTGATTTCTATTTTCAGTTCGACATTTGTTCTACACCTGAAGTTGTGCCGTATCGTTCAACACTGATGCTCCATGTACACTGAGCAGCGTGCAGACAACATTGCCGTGAAAATCACAACATGTCAAAATATTTACAGCGTTTTGAGGCGAAGCGTATTGTATTAGCAGAATAGTGTATATACACGAAATCGTAAAAAATAACTGTTTCGAAGACATCGTAAATAGTTGGCGGAAAATTATATAAAAATATGCCGCTTTCATAGTATTCATCAGACGTGTATATATAATTATATTTTACTCGCAAAAACTGGACAAAATATAAACAAGCAGTGAACGGAATGTTAACTTATGGCCGAGGATAATTGCATGAGTTTCGCTTCGTTTAAAATCGTTGGGGTTTTAATAATGGAATAATTACCGTCGAAGGTTAACTCTTTTTTAAAAAAAAGATTGTGCGAAATGGAACGGAAGTGATAACTTAAGCGGTGAAGAATGAGAAACGAAGAGTCGAGTTGAATAGTAACCATTCCAATTATAGGGATTAAAATGAGATATGAATATAATAATTAGTCCGTTAAAGTATTCGCGTCGCCGCGTATGAATCCATTAAAATTACAAGTACGTCTAAATCAAAGAAACTCTTCATGCAGCGGAATATTTTAACTACGCGCATGAATAAATTAAAGTTATGCATTCGTTGTAAATTTGTAGTACTAAGTCAGACAGGCTAATAATGTGGAAGCGACGATTGTGAATTTTTGTCATAGTTTTTTAAAGTGACAATGTCAAAATCTAGACGTGTTATCGAACGCATGCCTCTCGATTGATTGATATTGTAAATCCGATATGCTGATTGGTCGAGAGCATGAAAAAGTTGTGATGACGTAAGTAGCGAATTTATGTCACGTGGCCAACGAAGTTTCGGATTTTGGGGATATTTTTTTTCAAAACTGAATGAACGAAATAAATGGATTATTAAATAGCTACACTGAATGAGACTCTTATATAAGTTGGTCGTACATTGAGATATATATACATGTGATAAAGAAAATGAACGAGTGTTTAGAATATTTTTGAAGAATATTTTCAAAACGTATCAAAAGTGAATATAGCTGAAAACTGAATGATGTCAGTATGACTGCAGATTCTATGAGTTTCAAGGACGCCAGATGACGTTACTATGATTAGCAAAGATGTGATAAATAGTCATTATTGTGTTGGATTATATTCTTGTTTTCTGTTTATTTTAATAATGGGATTTGGATCCGTCCATTCACAGTTGTCAGGTAAGAGTTTTCAATGCTTCTATAGTCCGAACAACTAGCAGTCATTACAAGTATAGTCCGAACATGTTAACCTCGTCTACACGCAGTCATTAGTAGTATAGTCCGAACAAGTTAACCCCGTCTACAAGCAGTCATTACTAGTATAGTCCGAACATGTTTACCCCGTCTACAAGCAGTCATTACAAGTATAGTCCGAACATGTTAACCCCGTCTTCTAGCAGTCATTACAAGTATAGTCCGAACATATTAACCCCGTCTACAAGCAGTCATTACAAGTATAGTCCGAACATATTAACCCCGTCTACAAGCAGTCATTACAAGTATAGTCCGAACATGTTAACCCCGTCTACAAGCAGTTATTACAAGTATAGTCCGAACATATTAACCCCGTCTACACGCAGTCATTACTAGTATAGTCCGAACATGTTAACCCCGTCTACACGCAGTCATTACAAGTATAGTCCGAACATATTAACCCCGTCTACACGCAGTCATTACTAGTATAGTCCGAACAGGTTAACCTCGTCTACAAGCAGTCATTACAAGTATAGTCCGGACATGTTAACCTCGTCTACAAGCAGTCATTACTAATGGTTCAGTGTAAGGTGGGTGGGGAATGCCATCGACCCGGTCCCGATCTCCTGAAACATCTCAACCTGAGCTAAACCTCGTCTCAAATATTGCCATGTGTCTTTTAGATGATTTACATGAGATACTGGACTCACAGTTCGCATAACAAAACAGAAAACATAGTTTTAGTTTATAACAATACTATAACAAAAAAATTAAACAGTAATATTTAAAGAGCTTGAACTTTAAATTTATCGCACATTCTGACTCTGATTTGAGCCAAATCTCAATTTGAGATGAGATTTGTACTTGAGATGATGTTCGTGAAGTTGGCAGGCTAGCGGCCTAGCGGCCTAACAGCGTGAAGTTGGCGGCCTAGCGGCCTAGCGGCCTAGCAGCGTGAAGTTGGCGGCCTAGCAGCCTAGCGGCCTAGCAGCGTGAAGTTGGCGGCCTAGCAGCCTAGCGGCCTAGCAGCGTGAAGTTGGCGGCCTAGCGGCCTAGCAGCGTGAAGTTGGCGGCCTAGCAGCCTAGCGGCCTAGCAGCGTGAAGTTGGCGGCCTAGCAGCCTAGCGGCCTAGCGGCCTAGCAGCGTGAAGTTGGCGGCCTAGCAGCCTAGCGGCCTAGCGGCCCAGCGGCCTAGCGGCCTAGCGGCCTAGCGGCCTAGCGATCCAGCGGCCCAACAAAGTTGGCAGTCCAAAAAAAAAAAAAAAAAATTGTGAAGTTGGCGGCCTAGCGGCCTAGCAGCCTAGCGGCCTAGCAGCCTAGCGGCCTAGCGGCCTAGCGATCCAGCGGCCCAACAAAGTTGGCAGTCCAAAAAAAAAAAAAAAAAAAAAAAATTGTGAAGTTGGCGGCCTAGCGGCCTAGCAGCCTAGCGGCCTAGCGGCCCAGCGGCCTAGCGGCCTAGCGGCCTAGCGATCCAGCGGCCCAACAAAGTTGGCAGTCCAAAAAAAAAAAAAAAAAAAAAAAAAATTGTGAAGTTGGCGGCCTAGCGGCCTAGCAGCCTAGCGGCCTAGCGGCCCAGCGGCCTAGCGGCCTAGCGATCCAGCGGCCCAACAAAGTTGGCAGTCCAAAAAAAAAAAAAAAAAAAAAAAAATTGTGAAGTTGGCGGCCTAGCGGCCTAGCGGCCTAGCAGCCTAGCGGCCTAGCGGCCCAGCGGCCTAGCGGCCTAGCGATCCAGCGGCCCAACAAAGTTGGCAGTCCAAAAAAAAAAAAAAAAAAAAAAAAATTGTGAAGTTGGCGGCCTAGCGGCCTAGCAGCCTAGCGGCCTAGCGGCCCAGCGGCCTAGCGGCCTAGCGATCCAGCGGCCCAACAAAGTTGGCAGTCCAAAAAAAAAAAAAAAAAAAAATTGTGAAGTTGGCCTAGCGGCCTAACGGCCCAGCGGCCTAGCGGCCTAGCGATCCAGCGGCCCAACAAAGTTGGCAGTCCAAAAAAAAAAAAAAAAAAAAAAAAAATTGTGAAGTTGGCGGCCTAGCGGCCTAGCGGCCTAGCAGCCTAGCGGCCTAGCGGCCCAGCGGCCTAGCGATCCAGCGGCCCAACAAAGTTGGCAGTCCAAAAAAAAAAAAAAAAAAAAAAAAATTGTGAAGTTGGCGGCCTAGCGGCCTAGCAGCCTAGCGGCCTAGCGGCCCAGCGGCCTAGCGGCCTAGCGGCCTAGCGATCCAGCGGCCCAACAAAGTTGGCAGTCCAAAAAAAAAAAAAAAAAAAAAAAATGTGAAGTTGGCGGCCTAGCGGCCTAGCGGCCTAGCGGCCTAGCGGCCTAGCGGCCCAGCGGCCTAGCGGCCTAGCGATCCAGCGGCCCAACAAAGTTGGCAGTCCAAAAAAAAAAAATAAAAATGTGAAGTTGGCGGCCTAGCGGCCTAGCAGCCTAGCGGCCTAGCGGCCCAGCGGCCTAGCGGCCTAGCGGCCTAGCGATCCAGCGGCCTAACAAAGTTGGCAGTCGAAAAAAAAAATAAAAAATTGTGAAGTTGCCGGCCTAGCGGCCTAGCGTTCTAGCGTTCTAGCGGCCCAGCGGCATATTTGAAATCTGCACCTCGAGGCGCTTCTTATGAGCCTATTTTCATGAAAATCGGAAGTGTCATGTTGGCCAAAGTAAAATTTAAAAGGTTTGGTTTTCCAGAAGTAATGATTTGTTTACAGACAGCGTTTTCCTTTTTTGTGAAAAGTTTGATTCTGTACTTGCGACCTCCTAATTCTAAACCAGCGATATTTACACATAATGGACTTCAGGGATGATCCATATATAACGAGAAAATGCTTATAACTTTGCTAGTACATGTTATTTTCAAACAATATTTTATGTGTCGCGTTTCAATTATAGTGCAAGAATGTCTGCCTCATAATGTCTGCTACTGCTAGAATGTCTGCCTCATAATGTTTGCTACTGCCATAATGACTGCCTCATAATTTGTGTTGCTGCTATAATGTCTGCATCATAGTGTCTATAACTATTATAATGTATGCCTCATAGTGTCTATTACTGTTATAATGTCTGCATCGTAGTGTCTATTACTATTATAATGTATGCCTCATATATATAGTGTCTATTACTGTTATAATGTCTGCCTCATAGTGTCTATTACTATTATAATGTATGCCTCATAGTGTCTATAACTGTTATAATGTTTGCCTCATAGTGTCTATTAATATTATAATGTATGCCTCATAGTGTCTATAACTATTATAATGTATGCCTCATAGTGTCTATTACTGTTATAATGTCTGCCTTGTAGTGTCTATTACTATTATAATGTATGCCTCATAGTGTATATTACTGTTATAATGTCTGCCTCATAGTGGCTATTACTATTATAATGTATGCCTCACAGTGTCTATAACTGTTATAATATATGCCTCATAGTGTCTATTACTATTATAATGTATGCCTCATAGTGTCTATATTGTTAATGCTATAACGTCTGCCTCATTATGTCTGTTACTGTTATAATGCCCGGTCTGCTTCATACTGTATGTTGCTGCTATAATGTCTGTTAAATGATTACAATATATAGTACAAACAAATTTACCTGTAACTGGACCTTAATGCTAGAATATATTACATGTGTTAGCTTCTTGAGAGGAATCATTCAAGTGCCGGAGATTTATATTAATGTTAAATTTAATTACACACAAAAACTGTTAAATTATGCTAACAAAAGGTTTGAGGATCAGGTCAATTTGATCGTATTATACCTCACCTGATCGCAGTGTGCACGAAATGTAAGATGTGTTGACCTGTAGTTAGTATCTATGTACAGTGGAACCCCGCTAATCCGGACCCCTCCAATCCGGATTTCCCTCTAATCCGGGCGGATCTGTTGGTCCCGAATATTCTTATTCATGTTTTAATACGTTTTTACCCCTCGGATCCGGAACCCCTCCACTCCGGACACCGGACAAAATTACGAGGATTTGACACATATTTGCTCTAAAATTGACCCCTCGGATCCGGGCAATCGATTTGAACATTGCCCATTAACTTGTGCTTGGTGAACAATGTATGTAGGGATTTACAAAGAAAATAAATCATTTATATTAACATTTGTACTTGAATTACTAGTAATATTTATTTGTTTCAATCCATCAACCCTGTTCAAACATGGTTGCCTGTTTTATGCACACAGTCAAGTTAAACATACATATATATAAACAAATTTACAACACTTTATTGAAGCTAAATTAGCTTCCCAGAACAGAACTATATCCTCACCAATAACAGCTAACTCTTCCACTGAAAGGTCTTCTCTCATTGAGGAATTATAACATTTTGCATAATTTTCAAGGACGAGTATGACCAGTCTATAGAAAAGACACTTCCTTGAAAAAAATCAAATATAAAATACAACCAAGAGTTATGGAGCTCCAGCAAACTAACGTTACCCACTAGTCCTAACATTGGGGGTTTGTTTCCTGCCCCCACCCCAGCTCATACGCCCAGCGGCCCTTAACATACACTGTTATGTATGTATTTTATTTTTTAGTCGCTACTCTTATGCACCAGTCAATATTATGCCCGCCCGGCCTTATTGACTCCGAGTCCCGGGGAATAGACTTTCATTCGGGAATTTGGATACCTCGAAAGACAACAGTGATACTTTATATTCTTGTTTTTATTAAATACCCGGATGAAAAACTATACCCCACGGTAGGGATTTAAACAAAGAAGTTATAAACATATATACGACAATTTATTGAAGTTAAATTAGCTTTCCAGAACTAGATTTCAACCAATAACAGCTAACTATTACACCGAAAGCTCTTCTCTCATTGAGAAATTATAACATTTTGTATAATTTTTATGGACGAGTATGACCAGTCTATAGAAATGAAATAGCCTTGTGGTAACGCACTGGGCTGTCAATCGTGGGCCCTGGCATCGGAACTTGACATTTTCTGAACTTTTTATAATATTTCCCGCTATATCTGGCCGTGTGGTCTGCAAAGTATCTGGAAGTGCCAGGAAACTGTGTATCGGTGCTATAACCAGGCTGTCTATTCGAAATAAGAGCTATGCGCACTTCTGCAGCGCCGGACATGTCTGTATCTAATGTATCTCTCTCCCTTCAGGGGCTTTCTCTCAGTCTGTCCCTCTGGTCAGATTATGCTGTATCTGCACTGGTAGAGGATGCACCTGCGCCCTTGTGGCTGAAACACAATCATGTAAAGTGCCTTTGAACGTGCATTAGCATGAAAAGGGCGCTACATAAATCTTTGTCAAAGTTCGAACTTAATTCATTTTAAACTACTTCATTCTTTATCGTGTCTTTATTCTAAATTTCTGTAGAATTCGCCTTGTGATATATACTCAGACATCGAGCCGGTTATTTACGCCAGAATGTTTGTGTTTGTGTGACACTACCAACCTGCCATACTGTAGTTGTTACAGTAGTCTTTGACGTTAACAAACTGGTCTCAGTACAACCGCAACTAGGGATTCTCTGGTTGTTAAGTTCATTAAGAGCCATTAATGTTTTAAAGTGTCATACTTAACTTTATATATAACCTTCCATTTAAGTGCTTTCTAGAGCAAGAAGGCGATTCCACATATAGGTGTAACATCGTGAGGTTTTAATTTGTCGTCATTTTGCATAGTTTCTGGTTGGTTCATGGTTCAGGGTGCTAGACCACCGAATAAACTTTCACATAAGCAATACATCGACTTAGTTGTATAGCTACGGAACGATAAGTTTTCCGCGTTTTATGGTAACTGGTGCCGCGGTGAGGACAAAGCTGTGACTATGGCTGAATTCCAGTATACGGAGCGATCAAAGTAAAAAGCAGCTTGCCACCAACGACACTGTGGCAACGTTCCCATGCACCGATCGCATCTCGGAAAACTAGAAAATGTCACTGTTCTAACCGTTCCTTTTTTGTGCTAATTACTACGTAGGTCTCTAGAGCTTGAAATGAGAGGTAGTTTTAGTTTTATAAGAAGGGTAAAAAATATATGCGATCTTACTAGTAGCTACAGACATATGAACATTGACTGACAATGTTATCATACAGAAAGAACGTTGCTGCCTTGAAAAGGGACAGGCAACTACACTTCTATTAGCCGCTAATAGAAGTCTAGTTGCCTGTCCCTTTTCAAGGCAGCAACGTTCTTTCTGTATGATATCTGAGAATTTTGTGAACATAATAAAATGGGACTCGTAAATATGTTTGGTTTATATTTTAGCTTTATTTTGAACAGGGAAGTAGGCCTACTCTATTTACATAAGATCGTTTATTTACAAATAATGATCTTAAAAACTAAATAAAGCACCTTGAGAACGCTTCAAATGCACCAGATTACACCATTGTTTTCAAAAAAATCCGGGGAGCATGCCCCCGATCACCTAAAACAATCGTAAATCCACATGATTATAGGGCTAGCTACGCGCCTGAACATGAATTAACATGATAAGTAGAAATAAGTACACACACTTAAACACTGACAAATCGAAATCTTATGACAGGACGTCCCGAACCCCTCTGGATCCGCACATGAAGATCGTCAAAGGAGACAAAGTGATCTTCACGACGTGATAATATTATGGAAAACGCCGTTCGACAGGATACTGGTCGGATTAATTAGCGTCCTTAGTAATCAATTAAAACAATTATTATTTACATCGTATTTAATCCATTTCAAGGAATGATGTAGAAAATTATAAAAATGACAAAGATATGGGCCAGATTCATACATATCCAGCTAGATAGGGTTAGATTTATCGGATACCCATATACGCCGCATGTCGGCAGGATACGGGTTCCGTACTGTACTCAGTAGTGTTTATTTACCGAAAAAACTTACTATTTGACATTTTTTTATTCCTTAAACTGCGTAGTAGCGTTTATTTAAGCTAGTTTGTTATAAAATTGCAAATATTTGGGTAAGATTCTTACTAATAAAGGTATATTTGGGTATATTTGGGTATTTCGTGCCGCCCAATACATGTACAATACTGTATTTTAATAACTTTTTTCTTTTATTACAGACTTAGTATTACCATGAAAATATATCACTAGGGATTTTGTCAACCTTACATGTATAATCATGATAATATCAATTCAAAAATGAGATAAGACGAGCGACACCTTCACCATGTTGAGGACAATTGATTTATATTATAGTTCGATTTCGAGCATTGAGCCGTGACTGCACTTTTAAAGTTTTAACCATTAATCGATATAGGTTAGTATAGGTTTAAAGAAAAATGTAAGTAATAGAATTAAGGCCAACTATTCCATATGTCTGAATGGTCGTAACGGTATAGCGCTTGATACATTGTAAAATAACTTTTGTCTGACCAGGGCTAGTTCGAATCTCACCAAAATACCAAAATTTATATTTGCACATTTTTTTATTTATGAATGCACATAACTTGCAATATCCGTGTTATAACAGTATGTGGTAAGCCATATTTGTTACATATTTCAAAATATTTTTAGATCTTGCATGTGTATTGTAGAACGTATTTACAGGTTGTCAGTAAACTCGGAATATGGAAACGATCGCTATAAGTAAAAATGAGAAATAAATTGAATCAACACATTGTCACGGATTAGTTAAAAGAAGAAACTTTAGTTTATAAATAGTATACTCTTTAAATAACATAAAATAATGAATTAAAAATATGAGCGAATTGGGAATTTGAACCATCGAACTTCGGGTTAGAAATCCTGAACGTTGCCGACTGCACTAAACTGTAATTCGATAACAAACAGATATATGTAAGAATCACATAATTAAATAATGACATGCTAACGTAATAAAGTATGGTCTACCCGCCAAAATGGACTAGTCCGAAAGGTTATGGCTCAGAGTTCAAAATTGAACTATAACAGTGCCAAGTATTCAAAATTATTTACTATTATTTTCTGTTAGGTCAACAGCAGAATTATGACATCCGAAATGCATATGATGTTGAACATTGTTTCCAGTTAAGCTATTAATCCTTACATTGCTTACTTAAAAGCATGATTATGTTTCATTATACTTGATCCAACCAAAAACATATGTTACCTAAACATGTACATCATATCACAACAGTGTTAATTAACTCCTTTGAGTTTTAAATGATGCTATATTACACACCTTAGTACAAATTCTATACAAATGATACTAGGTCGGTGACCGACCAGCAACCGTTGCTGTGGTCAGTTCTTATCAGTAAATCTATTTTTAGGACATTCTCTGTTTCTGAATCCCTCCTTTAACCAACTACCACGTGCTCGTCACTGAACATTTTCACGAATGGGTCATATAGGGGTCAACAGCTGCAGTCGGTTTTATTTTGTGGGTTACATAACATTGTCCATTCTCGTTCACAAGAGTATTCTTCGAGTCTGGGAACTTGACTAACCACTGATGAATGAGGATGAACATTGCCTGGTTGGTCAGTTCCACCAACACTATTAAGATTTGATTGGCTGATAAAGCTGGTTAATCGGCGTTCCTAGTAGATTGGCAGATCTGAGGCACGATGACCTATAATGGTACTTCTATATTTCTGGCTTTCATCAGGAGATCACTATCAGTGTTTATCTAGGGTCATAAAACACAGAAACTGGTCCCGGCTACTGAAAATCAATAGGGTGCTAAGTACTGTATGTACACTAGACAATATGTGTCATATTATCATTTATGTTTGTTTTAAATTGGAATATTAAGATATATTAATTTATTTCTTGTTTCTATCTAGTTAGAGTGTATAACAGCTATTTTCCCTATATGTCAATAAATTTGGCGATTTTATTATTTAAGAGTTATTTGACATAAATTAATAGATATAACATTTTGTACACACTAGAACTAGATACAAATAAAAATAAATATATCTAATAGTTTGAAGATAAATAAAAAATAATAAACAACTCATATAGATCTAATTTATGAATTTAACTTGTCTATTCCAAACAGTTTAACCAAAGTCCTCAATATAACATGTTTGTATCGTTGATTTAAAACATGAATAATATTAAGTCACTTATCTACTCAAGTAATAAGATAAACATGTCAATGTTACTGTGTGTTATAAGTTCGTATTTTAGTTTTCACACGTTTTATTCATGTGCAGGATTCCACAGTGAGCTTTTAAAAATTCTCCCCATCCACGGTGACCACCTGTTCCAAATATGGTTTCTGTAATTAAACCCGACTCATTCCATGAAATGTACATAGTTATTTGGATGCTAATACATAAATATCCGATGCCCGTATCGCATTTTGTAAAACCCCTTTCACGATTGTCGTGCGACGGACCTGCGACGGGTCTACGGTGTAAATTTGAGGACTATCGTGCGTCCGTCGCACGACGGACTTGAGAAATTTCTGCATCGTGCGACCGTCGTGCGACGGAAAACATAATCGTAGACCCTCGTTGTAGAGTTTTGGACATGTTAAAAAATTCTAAGGCGGGTGACTGTCGTAGGCCCGTCGTACGATGCCCTACGTCGTCGCACGACGGACGTGCGATGGACGCACGATGGACGCACGATTTGTTTGAGATTATAAGGTCACTCTAGGCACTTAGAATCATACCACTATCGTGCGATGGACGTACGATGGACGTGCGATGATTGTGCGATTGTCGCACGACAGTCTTGTGAACATCCCCTATCCTACGACTGCCGTGAGACAATGGCACGACCTTCGTACGACAATCGCACGACCGTCGTACGACGCTCGTAAACATATAAAAATTATGTACTTTTTCAAAATGCATACCCTGTAGTGCAATTCTTAGATAAATCATATTCTAAGAGAAAATGTGCACCTTGAAAACAATAAAAGCTCTCTATAGCGACACACATTTGGAAACATAACATTATGTTGTTGTATGTAGAGATTGTCTCTTCTCGAACAACATGTTTATGTTGCTGAAGAGAGGTTGTTGCTCAGTGGAGGGCTGCTCAGAGCCTCTGGAGAGGTTGCATTGTACATAGTTTTCACAAATGCATTCAGCTAAAACTAAGATCTAAAAGTTGCCCGAATGTTCTCATACATGCATATCAATAGCATACTTTAATCACTTAGCAGGTTATAAAATATCAACAGTGTATGTTTTTATTATATAATTAGTTACATTAAATGTATACTTAGTAACAATATACCAGTACATCTAAAGACTCTAAACACGTTTTTTAATTCATAAATATTTCCAACATCTTGAAGAAAGCCATAATTTGAATTAGGATTTAGCTGTTCTCTCATTTTATAACATGTGGACATCCAAAATATCTCGAAACAAACAGCCTAAACATTATTATTATTGATTATACATACATGTATTTCAGTTTAATACTATATTAATCATATTGCTACTGCAATATTAGGGATGATTGGAATGATTTAGGTATGACTTCGTAATTATTAGTTTTGTGCTTTTGAATACCCATTATGTGTGTACTTTCTACAGGTTAAAAGATGTGGCGGACGCAATTTATTTGTTTACCGTGTCACACGATAGCACAGGGAACTTCAGATTTCCCGACATGGCAAGGATATGTCATTGTGTGATTGTACACGTAGACAATACACTGTAGAAATAAATAGGGGAGTATACTTATATATTCTGTTAAGGCAACATTTTAAAGTTTATTCACTACATGTACACTCACATAATGACGGTAGCGGATATATTCCGCACAGTAACCTTGTAATATATTCATGCTTAAAGTGGAGGAACACGTCAATTGATTCACACTGATACAGGTCTTAAATGGCACACACTATCGAACATGCATGGTACAAAATGTATGCCAATATATTCATACTAAATTGTGACTATCGGTTTTTTTTGTAACAAAAACCTTCGAGATCTTGATTAAATATAATTATATAGTCCAATACTAGTATTTGCCTATAAAGATCATCCATTTGCAAACTGCAAATAGTGATATTTAATGAAAGGTATGTCCCTCTCAAGAGGTACGGGTTAATATCATTGAAAATGGTTTGATGAGAAGATGGCATTATTTTTTTGAATATATTGTTATATAGTGGTTTTTGTTTGCAGGTTGTATTTAACAGCGGTTTTCTCAAATATTGTATTATTAAG
This sequence comes from Spisula solida, assembly GCA_947247005.1. NCBI lineage: Eukaryota > Metazoa > Mollusca > Bivalvia > Venerida > Mactridae > Spisula > Spisula solida. The sequence continues at coordinate 2,775,890 of OX365961.1, read as the reverse complement.
TATGCTTACCAGGATGCATAATTGCATAATGGTGCATCTGACTAGTGTACATAAATATTTTCCAAAAACTGTGCAACAATTTCATTTGGACCGAGTGACCTGTGCTATGTAAATGAAAAACTACGTAAATATAATTTTTAACATCTTTAAAGGGTTTTACCAGGTAATGCTACGGTCACATTTGCCCTACGAGCTCCTTACGAGCTCCGTACGAGTTGATTTTGGCGAACTCGCACGGCGTCCGTACGGAGCCCGTACGGATATCGAAAATCGTACGAGCATCGTACGGATTTTCGTGACTCGTAGAGGACTCGGTGACTCGGTGAAAATGTTTCACCGAGCTCCCGAGCTGTCTACGAGCCCGTTGATATTTTTCAAGTCTGTATACTCTCGCACGAGGCTCGTGCGGACACCACACGAGCTACGAAATACTCGTGCGAGTATCGTACGATATCCTTACGGATATCGAAATTTGCAAGGTTTTGCATCGCATGGGACGCCATTAAGATGTAGATAATGAACATTATCTCAACTGCTTTACTTATGTATATTGAAATATTGAAAAATTAAAATTTTGGAAGACAGACAGACTGTGCGAGTATAACAACATTTGTACACAGACTTTTAATATCTTTATTTCGAATGTACATGTAATAACGCATGGCATTGTTGTACACACTATGACATTGTTGTACACACTATAACATTCACTGCTATTATTTTGATACTGCAACTGTATCATGTATCCAAGTTCCGGTAGATAGACTCTGCCAACAGCAAAAACACAACACTGATTAATTCATGAAAACAATGTCGTATTTTTATATCATTATTATGGTATTCTCATATTATCATTATCGTCATCATAATCGCACTCTCGTAATATCATCATCGAGCTATCGTATTATCATTATCGTTTTCTCGTAATTATCAGCATCGTTCTATCGCATTATCATCATCGTGTTCTCGTATTATCATTATCTTATTATTGTATAATCATCATCGTATTCTCGTATTATAAATTATCTTATCATTGTATCATCATTATCGTATTCTCGTATCATCATTATCTTATCATTGTATTATCATCATCGTATTCTCTTATTATAAATTATCTTATCATTGTATTATCATTATCGTATTCACGTATTATCATTATCTTATCATTGTATTATCATTATCTTATCATTGTATTATCATTATCGTATTCTCGTATTATCGTTATCTTATCATTGTATTATCATTATCGTATTCTCGTATTATAATTATCTTATAATTGTATTATCATCATCATATTATCGTATTATAATTATCTTATCATTGTATTATCATTATCGTATTCTCGTATTATCATTATCTTATCATTGTATTATCATTATCGTATTCTCGTATTATCGTCATCATACTATCGTATTCTCGTATAATCATCATCCTATTATTGTATTATCATTATCGTATTCTACTATCATCATCATCAAACTATCGTATTCTCGTATTATCATCATCGTATTCTCGTATTAGCATCATCGATATATCCGACCAACAACCTTTCTCCAAGTAGGGACGCACCAGACTTTGATCCATGACATATTACCGCGACCGTGGCTGGGTGATTTTGGCGTCCGTATAGGAAGCGGGAGATCGAAAGTTCAAACCCCGGAGAAAGTTAGGTTATAACTGATGTAGTCGTTTGGTAAGACGCCGGTAGGCCCAACTCTGCCAGGCACCCGGCAATACATGTATGAGAATGGATTCGGGTTATTTTGCTAGAGAGGGGTCCGACCAGCAATATTTTATCCAAGTTGGTACCCAGTAGACTCCCACCCAAGACGTACTCCTCTCATTGTATTACATGACCACAATTCACCACAATTCCAGGGTCCAGGCCCACCCCATCTGGATCCGCACACGCTCAGTGTATGATAGTTGTTATTTCCGTGATTCTCGTGCACAGAACTTATTAGTACACATCAAACCATTGTCTATGCATCTACATATATGTATATTCTATTTCTACTGCATTCACTTAATTCTTTTGGTAAAAATTTGGTGTGGTACACATGAGACACATACGTGTATATACCCTTTGTACTATTCAAAACGTTATGGCGAAATAGGCTGAATTTCAGAGTCTGTCGAGGGACAATTATGCATTTTTTCTTACATATAAACATGACATGAAATATCAACTAATCCAAAATCATCTTACAAAATATAATAATACATAAACTGGGTGAGGACAGCTTCCTTGCGAGCTTTCTACTTCAAATATCTCTACGAGATCGTAGACAACTCGGAGATCGGTGAAACATTTTCACCGAGCTCCCGAGTCCTCTACGAGTTACAACAATCCGTACGATGCCCTGACGAGTTTACGATGTCCGTACGAGTTATCTACGAGCTCTGATTGATCTACGAGCACCGTGCGATGTACGGCCGGGCTCCTTGCGAGCCCCGTACGGTGTCCGTATGGATATTACGATGTCCGTACGGATATCGTACGATTGCATCTCTATAAATCGTACGAGGTCCGTACGAGCTGTGACCAGACCCTACGAATGAAAAAGTACCGTTAGGATTTCAAACATTGTGGACTCGTTCGAGTTGGTAAATTCGTACGGATATCGTACGAGCTTTGTGACCGTAGCATAACAAACTAACAAACTCGCTTAAGAAAATCTTAAGGAGTGTTTTGGCTTACATTCCAGTCCTTTCACAACAAACTTTCCACTAAAATTTGTTGGAGAAAAATGCAAAAATTTGTCTACGAGTAATTTCTCAACTAAGTCTGCTATTTTTTAAAATCTATTTTATGACCATAATTATAGTCGTGTGCTGTAGATTTCTTTCCGGCAGAAACTGTATATTTACGACTACAGTCTCTGGTATTTATTGCTAAATTTTATTATGGTAGGCGATTCTGTATGAAATGTACATCTATCATGTTATAATAGACTGACGTTTTTATTTTCTGTAAAAACATATTTATTTATTTTCTCTATCAAATACATGTAGACATGTTCATTGTCAGTCGGAGATACTGTAGGTACATACTTTAAGTACCGTCAACGATACCAATTTATACAGTGAATGCATATGCAAAGTGCTATGGCTATAGAACTATTTTCCCGGTGAATCGTGACCACTGATGTATGTCAAACACCTACATCTAAAAACAAATGCCTACCTACCTATCCTTTTGTTCACCAATGTTTCCTGAACCACACATATGTTTTATTTAGCCGAAGTGAAAGTTATTCATTTCATGCCAATTTATTTTAGGTCGATTGTTTCACAATAAATGCGTTTTAATTGTTGTTTTTTAACTTTGCCAAAGTCTAGAATAAAAGTTCGTTTGAAGAATAAACATTAAATGCTTCGGCTTTTTGTGGACGATGCATTAAAATGACTTTCAGATGATAAAAGTCGAAATATACTTCCCGAATGCACAATTGTCTATATATATACCTTGTTGAATTTTCTCGGGTTTTAAAACCGCTATAAATGTTAATATGTAATGATTGTCAAACATTTTGGGTGTGTTTTATTCTTTAGAAACAGACCTGTTAATTCATTCAGATGTCATCCAAACATAGTCACTGACAAAAAAGTTATATGTGTTACCATGTTTTGTAGATCAAAAATGCCTAATAAAATGGTTTATTTAAAACGTGATAAAATATTAATATCTCTTGTATCTTCAAATTTTTTGGTGCCTTCTTATACTGCAAAAATAGACCTTTCGCGTGAAACCACAGTCGATTAGATATATACACAAACTAAAGAGTTATAGGCGTAGCAGTGATTTCAAAACCAATGTTTCCTCTATAACCTATATCTCGACTTCGTTATGTTGTCCAAGGTTTACATCGGAATCTAAAATAGCGATAACACGCTCTGATTGGATCAACGAGATTAAGTGGGTGGAGTCGGCGTCTGGTCAATTGATACGAATGACCCATTATAAATGACCACCACATTTTGATTGACAGGTGACGTTAGCGGAATAGTGTATTTCTCGGCCCTATGCTATTTTAAACAAGATCACAGGAGTGATTCTACGGCGTGGAGGGGGGGGTTAATTTTTTAATTTATTGACGAATTTTAAAATGTTGATATGAAATTAAAGATTACGCTCTGAAGTTTCTAAATATAAAAAATGAAATTATGCCCATGCAAATATGAATTATAATGGTTCAAACACAGACTATTTTTCGAGAAAAAAATCTACACATTTTTGTGTTCGAATTCCACGGCCGTAGTAGTTTATTTTTTTATTTATTAACATATTTTCATATAAATTATATCAAAATAAAAAAGAAGCTCTCTTGTTTTAAAATATACAAACATATTGAAATAAAATAACGGCTAATTGAATATATACACATTTTTCTCGGCGTGAAATTATATTTTTAATGTGTTCGAATTCCACGGCCGTACCAGTTTTTTTTATGATTCACTCCATTTCTATTGTTTTATATCGTTATGAAGCTCTTTAGTTTCTAAATATGTAACAATATTGAGAATTATCAATAACGCAAATATTAATAAAATGACAATGATTAGAAAATTGTGGTATTTCACGGCCGTGATTTTTTTGTCAATATTTGTGACGAAGATTAACACCAAACCGTATAATCATAGTAACGTACGATCATAGACATTGAAAGTGTTTCGAAAAAGAAAGGTTTATTGTTTTATTAATATGTTATACATATTTTGGAAATTTCATGGTTAGTAAAATAAGATCATTTAATTGTGAAACTATTGTTTTTCATTAACTCTTTCTTATAAACGGTCGTATTCATGAGTGTCCTCAAATATTTTATGTCGTTCGGCAGTGTCCTCAAATAATTCATCCTTTTTAAAAATACTGTGACTTTTACATTAGATGCTCATTGGTTGCAATGTGTAAATATATGTGATTGTACATAAGTTGAGTCTCTTATAATTAATTCTATATCGAATGGTTATATGCATGTTTTATTTGTGATATAATAAGTGTTATTTTGTAATAATTAGACATGGATGAGACTGAAATACAGTCTAATTTTACAGTTATTGCCTCCGAATCTATACGGAGAAATTCAACATCGCATATGTATTAGAATTTTCACAGAACAAAACGGAACTTTATTTATCACAGGCATCTATGCAACATGGGTACAGTGATATATAAATGTTACAGTATAAATACATTGGGATAAACACTACGGACCATATTCACATCCTCTCCTCCACTCTCACTCACTGAGTTAATCCAAATTTAATTGTTGTTTCGTCCGTGCGTTTGAGTGTGAACTCGACCTAACCTGAAATTGGTATTCACAACGGTAAGTGTAGCTGGAGTTGACTCGACTGAGTGAGGAATTTTCGAGGGAGCGAAACGTCGACTTCAGCGTGACTCCAACCAAACTCAATGGAATGTTAGTGAATACCAAAGTTAGTCACTAACTAAAATGGACAACCCATTCGAGGTAGAAGAATTTAAGGATATGATTTTACCTTTTAGAAATGTCCCGGATAGAAGAAAACCTTAGAAAGCATGGATAATGTGAATTTCTTGGCAAAGTTCCCCAGCTACACTCAAATGTGTGGTTACGTGCATACCGATTTAGCGCACGAATGTTGAACTAATAAAGTTATTGTAGTTTCAAATTAAACTACACAACAAATTCATATGATCGTGTGGGTTGATAAATATACAACCATAAATATAATTTTATTTATAATTTGTTATCTAAAAGTATATTATTTGGACAAATAAAGTTACTGTAATAAGTGTATGAAGTATCTGGAATTAAAATTTAGTCATATTACTGCGATGTTAATTAAATACATGGTATTTATATATGGAGCATAACTATTGAAATTATAACGTTATTGTTTTCATTCTTTGCCATATTATTATTTTTAATCCCACCCAGTGTTGATATGAAGATGACTAAAATATTTGAATGAATAAAAACGTGCAAACTAGCAACAAATACTGATGATGTGCATTGCAATCATTCATGTGTCAATGTGCCGCCTCGATAGCCTACTGTTAGAGCGTCCGCTTCGAGTGCGGGACGCCCAGGTTCGATCCGGGGTCACTTCATGCTTAAAACGAAATGGTATCAGTATTTCCCTTGCAAGATGTCCAGCATAATAAGCGAAAGGTGGCTTCTCTTCTCTTACGTATTGTATTATATATTGTGACGATGGATAAATTCGGGCATGATGTGTCGAGAATGGTTAATATTTGTTCAAGGTTGTACCAACTTGTTTCATAATCAACCTAAAACCAAGAAGTTCATGCATCAGCTATCTTATGTACTATTATTTTTAAACATGTCGCACATTAAATGACATTCCAGGAATTATAGCTTTCTAGTTGTCGGGCTTCCCCGGAACGGTATGTACGATGTATGTGTTGTAATTAACAACATCATCTGACAGTGAAGCTGCTTATAAAAGTAAACTGAGTCCATTTCCTCCGACTTCTAAATTATTAACATGACATTACCTGCTTGACGGTCGGTGGAATTCATATTGACGTGATATGATATTTAATATTGAGTCCACGGCGAAAACATAAGGCATACGGTACGATTTGTCTTCTTCGATATGCGCATCCTTTTTTTATTTTAAATGCGTAGGCATTGTCTTGCATAATTGTTTTGTTGGAATATATCAATGTAAATCATTATATACATTTGTACGTTCATTCAATGTTAATTACATCGAAGTTTTATGTTAACTGATCCACTATAATCTTTGCAATAATCATACCGACCAATTCAATAATAAAGCTCAGATTGTATGTACAGTGTAATATCCTACCATTTATTATAACGGTCACACACTCAGGAAAGTCGAGGACGAGGTACCCATGTGAATACCAAATCTCCACTCGACCTACACTAACTCGACCGTCACTCTAGCTACACTTCAGGCTACCTTAGGTTAGTGTAAGTCGAGTTGGAGTGGAGGACCGACTATTTTTTTTTCGGCTGCCAAATATTTAGTTTTTCGGCTGCCAACTTTGTTAGGCCGCTGGATCGCTAGGGCACTAGGCCGCCAACTTCACATTTTTTTATATTTTTTTTCGACTGCCAACTTTGTTAGGCCGCTGGATCGCTAGGCCGCTAGGCCGCTAGGCGGCTAGGCCGCTAAGCCGCTAGGCCGCTAGGCCGCCAACTTCCCATTTTTTAAATTTTTTTTTCGACTGCCAACTTTGTTGGGCCGCTGGATCGCTAGGCCGCTAGGCCGCCAACTTCACAATTTGTTTTTTTCGAATGCCAACTTTGTTAGGCCGCTGGTTCGCTAGACCGCTAGGCCGCTGGGCCGCTAGGCCGCTAGGCCGCCAACTTCACAATTTTTTTTTTTTTTTATTTTTTTTTTGGACTGCCAACTTTGTTGGGCCGCTGGATCGCTAGGCCGCTAGGCCGCTAGGCCGCCAGGCCGCTAGGCCGCTAGGCCGCTGGGCCGCTAGGCCGCCAACTTCACAATTTATTTATTTTTTTTTTTTTTTGAACTGCCAACTTTGTTGGGCCGCTGGATCGCTAGGCCGCTAGGCCGCTGGGCCGCTAGGCCGCTAGGCTGCTAGGCCGCTAGGCCGCCAACTTCACAATTTTTTTTTTTTTTTTTTTTTGGACTGCCAACTTTGTTGGGCCGCTGGATCGCTAGGCCGCTAGGCCGCTAGGCCGCTGGGCCGCTAGGCCGCTAGGCTGCTAGGCCGCTAGGCCGCCAACTTCACAATTTTTTTTTTCTTTTTTTTTTTTTGGACTGCCAACTTTGTTGGGCCGCTGGATCGCTAGGCCGCTAGGCCGCTAGGCCGCTGGGCCGCTAGGCCGCTAGGCTGCTAGGCCGCTAGGCCGCCAACTTCACAATTTTTTTTTTTTTTTTTTTTTTTTTTTGGACTGCCAACTTTGTTGGGCCGCTGGATCGCTAGGCCGCTAGGCCGCTAGGCCGCTGGGCCGCTAGGCCGCTAGGCTGCTAGGCCGCTAGGCCGCCAACTTCACAATTTTTTTTTTTTTTTTTTTTTTTTTTGGACTGCCAACTTTGTTGGGCCGCTGGATCGCTAGGCCGCTAGGCCGCTAGGCCGCTGGGCCGCTAGGCCGCTAGGCTGCTAGGCCGCTAGGCCGCCAACTTCACAATTTTTTTTTTTTTTTTTTTTTTTTGGACTGCCAACTTTGTTGGGCCGCTGGATCGCTAGGCCGCTAGGCCGCTAGGCCGCTGGGCCGCTAGGCCGCTAGGCTGCTAGGCCGCTAGGCCGCCAACTTCACAATTTTTTTTTTTTTTTTTTTTTTTTTTTGGACTGCCAACTTTGTTGGGCCGCTGGATCGCTAGGCCGCTAGGCCGCTGGGCCGCTAGGCCGCTAGGCTGCTAGGCCGCTAGGCCGCCAACTTCACAATTTTTTTTTTTTTTTTTTTTTTTTTTGGACTGCCAACTTTGTTGGGCCGCTGGATCGCTAGGCCGCTAGGCCGCTGGGCCGCTAGGCCGCTAGGCTGCTAGGCCGCTAGGCCGCCAACTTCACAATTTTTTTTTTTTTTTTTTTTTTTTTTTTGGACTGCCAACTTTGTTGGGCCGCTGGATCGCTAGGCCGCTAGGCCGCTAGGCCGCTGGGCCGCTAGGCCGCTAGGCTGCTAGGCCGCCAACTTCACGCTGCTAGGCCGCTAGGCCGCTAGGCTGCTAGGCCGCCAACTTCACGCTGCTAGGCCGCTAGGCTGCTAGGCCGCCAACTTCACGCTGCTAGGCCGCTAGGCCGCCAACTTCACGCTGCTAGGCCGCTAGGCTGCTAGGCCGCCAACTTCACGCTGCTAGGCCGCTAGGCTGCTAGGCCGCCAACTTCACGCTGCTAGGCCGCTAGGCCGCTAGGCCGCCAACTTCACGCTGTTAGGCCGCTAGGCCGCTAGCCTGCCAACTTCACGAACATCTTGAGATGCTTCGAGGTCGGGACCTGAACGTACCGATCTTATATAACTCAGATATCTATGTTAGTACATTTTAAGGTGGTCACGGTGATGTGGTCTTTATTTAAGGTGGAAATGGCCAGTTTATATGTGGTAGTTAATAAAGGTTGTCGTTGTACCGATGTTGTCTTTAATTGATATGATTTATTTATCGAGATGGTCTTTAATTTAGGTGGTCGTCGTATGGACTGTGGTCTTTCATTAAGGTGGTCGTAGAATAGACTGAGGTATTTAATTAAGTTGGTTGTAGTATTGAGATGGCCTTTAATTGAGGTGGTTGAGGTATCAATGTGGTCTTTAGTTAAGGTGATTTTGATAAAGAGGTGGTCTTTTAAGTAAGGTGTGAATGTTATTACATTCCACAGATATTTGGCTGTATATAATACATGTTTACATATCATCATCTTTTCGCAAAACCCACTAATCGTATGTTGTCTTCTATCTTCCGGGAACAATAAATTAAAACCCTGTCACAGATACTTGCATACGTATATATATATACACTACTGTGTAAGATTGATGTGAAATATTTTCATCAACAATTTTACAAAAATATAATTACTAAATGATAAATCTCATTTTAATGAGCTGGTAGTAGAAGCTTCTAAGTCCGATATTTGGGTCAGGCTTTTTATTTGATGTAGAAAATGATAAATTGGTCAGGTGATTTTAAATAAATGTCTGACAAACATTTTTTCTGCAAGGATATTAGCACAAACGCATTTGTATATATATATATACTAGTATGAATGTATGTAAGCAAGTAAGCTCTAATAGACTGACAGGTTGGACAAGTGGCCTTTGAAGTTTACATTAGGCAAATAAATGAACCAGGAATGCTTCTGGAACTGGGGCATCTTCTGTATCATGCAATTATCCCAAAGAACTAAAATGACTAACCTCTTCTGGAGGCCTCCCTCATTTTTATTATAGGTCGCCCGGTGGCGAGGATGAATAAAAGCATATACAACTGAGATCAGAACATAATGAGAGTGGCGATGAACGGTCAATATAAGTCTGTCTATACAGACCCTATGTATGTAGGAGACAACTCATCAGTCTACTCATTTTTTATGAAATTATTTCCCTTTGGATCCTAAAACATAGCTAATCAAACTCAAAATGAAATCTATAAATGTAACAAAAATTGAAAAAAAGATGTTTGATAGATAAAATACACTATCTTACCAGATTCATTCATATAATTGCAATGACATGGACTTTCCCTACGTAATGATATTCATAAAACAATGTACGATTGTATATCCATATTTACTGTATCTACATAACACATATGTACAGAATTTCATTTTTACCTGACTGCGCATTTTTGAATCAATCCTATAGTACATTTTGTATAATGTATTGTTATAGTGTGTGCTGTGTGGTATATTGAAAAAAACCATTAATTTGCATTTTCCTAAGTTGTGTTGAATATTGTCAATTTCAATCATGTTAGCGCTATGTAGCCCTCATTAAAGTTTTAAATTTTAAGGTCGAACATACATTTTGCTTAGAACATGATTATGAAACGTACACAGCTACAATTAAAAACGCATATAACAGATTTCCCTTAATTTCCGTGCGCTAACATGTGTATAACGTGAACAAGGCTTTACATGACGAAATTTCATATTTGTTCAACATGTACGATTAATTTCATTACAATCTCTATATATGTTTGCATATATTGAGTTACTAAATGCACTAAATTCTGCTTTTCAATAAGTTCGCACGTCAGGTGTGCGTTTTTAAATGTAATGAGTACATTGCACATTAAATTTAATTTTGTGCGATTTTTTTATATGATTACATACACACTTTGCATTGTTCATTAAATTAAAATAATGTTGATAGATCGTAATTGAATACATTCAACTACAATTATAATAAAAGTATAGTATGAAATATTTTATAATGTTTTAAAGTCGTGAGTATTGTTGGGGGGGGGGGGGGGTTAATTTTGTGTATTTCATTAATGAACTCGACCACGAAGTTGTTAATATAGGTATGTGGTTTTTTTCTTGATTTCGATGATGTATCGAACCAGAAAAATAGTTCCATACGATATCTAGCACAGGCATATGTTCATGCTTTAGTGGTTAGTCAAGTTAACAGACATAATTATGATTCGGGTGACAACCTCTCTTCTTCTACTGAGTTCCATCTTCTACAACACTTTCGCAACATCTCTTCTTGTTCTGAGTTCCATCTTCTACGACAGTTTCGCAACCTCTCTTCTTGTTCTGAGTCCCATCTTTTACGATCGTTACGCAACCTCTCTTCTTGTTCTGAGTCCCATCTTTTACGATCGTTACGCAACCTCTTTTCTTGTTCTGAGTTCCATCTTCTACGACCGTTTCACGACCTCTCTTCTTCTACTGAGTTCCATCTTCTACAACACTTTCGCAACACCTCTTCTTGTTCTGAGTCCCATCATTTACGATCTTTACGCAACCTCTCTTCTTGTTCTGAGTCCCATCTTTTACGATCGTTACGCAACCTCTCTTCTTGTTCTGAGTCCCATCTTTTACGACAGTTTCATAACTTCTCTTCTTCTACTGAGTTTCATCTTCTACAACACTTTCGCAACATCTCTTCTTGTTCTGAGTTCCATCTTCTACGACAGTTTCGCAACCTCTCTTCTTGTTCTGAGTTCCATCTTCTACGACAGTTTCGCAACCTCTACTCTTGTTCTGAGTTCCATCTTCTACGACAGTTCCGCAACCCCTCTCTCCCTCCCCTCTTCTCTCACCTAATATCAATCATTTACTTCAGTGAGAACAAGGATGTCAGTTTATTTCCGATAATGTAAAATCGTGAAATTACGAACACACAAAGTTATGATTTTACCAAAACATTCTCAAATTCAATACTCACAAAACTTGCTGACTCTACCGTAAGTGGACTAGTGGATTAACAATTTGCAATTTTAATTATGCAAACTTATTTAATTAGGAAGTCGGTCTTTTTGCGACATTTCATCAAATATTTGAAATTCTAAATTTTAAGTTAAATGCATTTCCGTACTTAATTTATTCTTAGTTAGATGTATAAAATGCATAAAATTCGGATAAATACACATTTTATGCACAATTCTTAAATCTCCAAATCTGACACGTCGTAAGAGTGTATCGTTTAAGGCGAAGTCATTACGTTTAAACGTAAAAATGTAATTTTCTAAAGGCAAATCATTAACACATCACGAAGCACTAATGCGTTTTATTAACCATGGTTTAGTTTATACTTTACGAAAAAAAAATTTTTTGAAAATAATTTTATTTTGCTATGGATGTTAAGTCACAATTATATAAATATTTGTACATAAAAGATTATACAATGACTATATGAGGTTGTACTGAAGCGCCCCCTAGGCCACCATTGATCTATCGCTGCCTTAACATCGTTACAGTATGTCCTTAAAACCCAGTCAACTCCTCATGTTTGATACACCGTATTACCTTGGCGCCAACTTTTAACACTAGTTAAAAGGCTACCGTCGCTTGTAATACGATTTTAACAAAAGAATTGAAACGGAAATTACAACATAAATAAATAAGCAGAAATACTCCTTTAAACGATGTATTGACAAAACTATCATAGCTATATTTCTTATTGACATTGTCGAGTGAGACTCTATTATCATTCCGAACAGTAGCTTATAATGAACGCGATGATTTACATCTCAACGTTGACAATAGAGCAGACGATAATGCCACAAGGGGCAGAAATCGTCCCCTCCTTTTCAAGAAGTCTACATACACTAGGGCGGTCCCGTCGTGACAGAAACCATTAAGTTTAGGGGCTGAGAAGGGAATTTTTGAGACAAAAAATAAACACACTTAGACAAAGGCGTGCGCTCGATGGTTTTTGTTTGAAAGGTTAAATAGTTCGACAGCAAGACTCAAAATATGTTTAAACTTACTATTTATGGTATTGTGTCCTTTAGTTGAGCTTGTACGCTATTGCTTGAAGGACTGACTGAATGTTTCTATGTGACCGAATCACTAAGTAATGACCAATATCAAAACGGTGTTTAACGAGAAGACTCGAAGGTTGACGAGTAGGTTAGATGTTTGACGAGAAAATGACGTGCGCATGACTTCACAGGAAAGTGACGTGCTTTGACCTTCAGAGGAAAGTTACCTTCTTTGGCCTTCCCTTGAAAGTGACGTGCTTTGACCTTCGCAGGAAAGTGACGTGCTTTGGCCTTCACGTACAAGTGACGTGCTTACGCCTTCGCATGAAAGTGACGTGATTTGGCCTTCACAGGAATGTGACGTGCTTGCGCGTTCACAGAAAAGTGGCTTGCATAAGCCTTCACAGGAAGGTGACGTGCTTACGCCTTCGCGGGAAAGTGGCGTGCTTTGGCGTTCACATGAAGGTGACGAGCTTGCCTTCTCAGGAAAGTGGCGTACTTATGCTCTCAATTGAAAGTGACTTGCAACGCCTTCACTTGTGGACTATTTGGTCTATAATGTACGTGCTTTACCAGGTTTCGACCATCTGTTACTGGCTGCCATGTACGTGTATGTGAAGTCTCAATTCTCACTTCACACATTGTAAAATATCATGATAAGATTTACCATAGTTTTTGTCTGTCGGAACAAAACACGTGGAGGTGAATGCAAGAGAAAGTCGTATTGTCCTATTTGAACAGTCGGGTAAGATTTTAATCAAAGAGGTCGCGGCTTGTGACGTTCTGATGATAATAAGTAAAGACAATTTAAACTCTTCAACTGATCTAAAGCGTGAATATGGCTTTGTTTTATGTAATTTTATAGTCGGTTAGTCATTAACTGTCATAGAGCGGGTCAACGAATCAGAAGTATTACTTTCTAAAGGCATACCACCAAACGGTGCAATTGCTTCGTGGCTTTTTTGTGAATTACGTTACCTGATCCGCATTGCAGGGGGCTTGAATGTAATTATTGCGTATAAACCATTTAAGGTTAAAAAGCTGACGTTTGACAAATTGACATGAATTTTAAAGACGATCTGTAGATTGCCTCTGATGTCAGAGTTACAAATGATACACAGATATAGTTTTTTGGTTTCTTTTCAATAACGCCGTTTGTTATGTATTTACATAAATTTTAAAATACGTCCGTCCTTTATTCGCCAAAAACTCTTTTTAAAACCCATTTTGACTGATTTAATAACATGATCGGGTGCAATATTGAAAACCAGCGAATGAACCTTGAATTGAGTGACACTAAAAACTTAATATATTACGTTTAAAGGAGAAAAATAATATTCGTTTATGAAAAATTAGTTTTGCATTATGTACAAAGCAGAATATCAAATACGGCATTTGAAACATGGGGCCGGTGGGGTTAATAATCAAAGCAACAAGTCAATTGGAAACGTCATTTACGATGTGGAAAATAAGGGGCCGATGGTGCTGTAAACTAGGGATTTATCTACTCTTTTATTCTGAGTTGTCATACTAAAGACGGGAATATAGCACTTGTTTCTTCATTGTTTGACGTTCAGTATAAATGCTTTGCAACGAGTTTCGTTATATCAATACAGCGAATAACGATTTATGATGAATTTCGTTATATCAATTTAGTGAGTAATAACAAACCATATCAATTATGTCTACAAACATCTTAAAATGTTTTTGAAAAAAAACCTCGACTGAGATGATAATTCATTATCATAAAATATCGTAAATTGCTTAAAGGGTTTGCCGCGCCATTTTATCTCAATGTATTAACATCAGTTGAAAATTTATCTTAAAACAATCTGAGACGCTCAAAACGGAAAAAAAAGTCGATACCTTAATAGTGTAAAATTTATAATCCCGTTTCAAGCTATTAAAATAAAAGATACGGACGGAAATAATTGAAACACTTAATAATTACTTAAGTTTAATATTAATGTTTAAAACAAACTATCCTAGCGTTACGAGTTTTCTGAACAGTGTTTGTAGTTGCGGGAATTTATATTGATTCGACAGGTGTGCGTCGCGATTTTGCATAAGTAATGCATTTTTCATTGTCATAATCAGTCAAATTATTGTATGCGTTATATATCAGCTGGCATGTTCAAGCCTTTATTAGTATTAAGAGGGTTGGGTTATACCAATGATGATGATAATAATAGATTAATAATAATAATGATTATTATACATTGAATATTATACATTGAATATCCCACCGACAGATTTATAATTAATATTCCATTATATCATATTATCCTCATCTAGCTTATCCAGGGATCTATAACTGATCCCGATGCTTTTATAACAAAAGTGTTCACCGTAGTGACAATAATATTAATAATAATAATAAAGACAATATTTTTCTGGGAACCTTATTTGACAATATCCTTTCCGCTACCATAGCGTACTTATGCAGACTCGCCGAGATGGCCATTTCGGCCTTCCGTAGTTTTCGACCTAAATGCCCAAATTCGGGGATTTTGCTGTCATGGGTACACAGGCATCCCAGACTACATGATATTACGGGCCCAGGGTCGTGCACAGGTTTTTGGGCCCGTTAGACCCCTTTAAAGAGGGTTGTGAACGTAGATTTTACAAAACTGAAATTACTGGTCCTACCCGCCATTGCGGTACGATTCCCTGTGGAATTGCATTAACATTTAGCGCCAAAACGTTTTTATTTTTCTATAGCAGGAATATAAGGCTAGACAAAGGGGTCCGGAACAATGCCCTTAAGGGGCCAAAAAGTAGGCCTGTCAAGCTAAAAAAAAAAAAAAAAAAAAAAGTTTTTCGCGCAAGGGTCACTGTCACATCGTCATTTCCGGTGACCTTTAGTCGAAATATTGACATTTTTTCCTACTTTCAGTTTAGGGTAGGTGTGTAGCATCCGGATGTATCGAGTTTTTATCAGTGCTGCAAGTCTATAGTGTCTCAGGGACGGGGTATAGGGACCATATGAATTTCTCATAACCCCCCAAAAAATCGTGGTAGCGGAAAGGATATAAAGCAATCTTCCAAAACATCCTTAACGTTGAACAATGAACTAGTAGTCCCGATCTTCCAATACACCGGTTCTCAGTTCCGTCAGAGAATTTGGTTCTAAGGGAACTGAAAACCGATGTATCGCTCTGATGGAACTCAGATGACGTGTATCCCGAGTTCAGTCCATCAGAGCTTTACATCGGTTTTCAGTTCCGTGAGAGCCATAATAATTAATACCCTGTTGTTGCGCTGCGCCCTGGGATCAAACCCACAACATTCTATTTGAAAGAAAGGTTGGTGTTTTAACACTGAGGCAGGTTTCAATAATGCATGTAATGAGATGCTCTTTGGTTCATCACGTAGGCGTTGGACAGTAATTGAGCTCTCAAAGTAGGTCTCTCATAAATAAACTTATTACATAAATACCATCACATATTTTTGAATGTTCTGAACGTCTTACTGAAAAATGTCTTAGCATATCAGATTCATTTAATTAAGTCACCAACAACATACTGTGTCGAACATTAAAACTCTTAACATCTATATTTACTACAGATGCCTGCAGCGACAGCTTTTAACATATAGTTGTTACGAGTAAATCAACAATGACAATAAACAATAATTAACATAATTGCCACATTTGTCATCATCATCACTCCACGTCATTCAAGGGGCCGCAACCCTAGTGTCTAGCGACACGGTTACGGTGTCTGTAGTCATCGGTACGCGGTGTCTAGCGCCACGGTACACGTATCCCCATCGGGTTTACGGGGCATATGGTTGCAGAGACAGAATGGCGATCTATATTGACAGGTTACTTCTAAAATAAGCCGACAAAGGGATGTTGACTTAGATGACAATTAGCGTTATTAATGATAACATGAAGACAGTTCATAGAGACGCAGTTATTGACCGAGATGACGTGTCACCTGCCTCACTAGTTATTGTAAAATATTATTAATGGGTGAGGGAACCCCATCAGTACTACATTTACATGTGAATTTTGAATGCCCTAAGGTTTTAACCTTGTAATTTCTCAAAAGTCAATTCATCAGGGCAAGAAACGAGTATCAATTAACATACTAGTAGTAATTTTCAAATATTTTTAAGAACATTTGTTACAAGTTTTTAGCAACAATCCAACCCCTTGACTGAGCGTACACTTTCATATACACATGTATTTAATAGTGTATGCCATGCGACTGATGGGTGATTGAACGAGTCATGGGCTTAACTTGAATTCGCTCTAAGCATAAAGTCGCTATACACGAGTTCGCTAATTACAATATCATATTTAAATGAATCAATATTTCGCTTTAATGGAACTGTATGAACTTATTTATTGTCACTTAATTTCTGCATTGTGACTCTCAACTTTCTTGAACAAAATTATCACCTTTTCCGTTTGCAAAAACAGTCAAATCTTCAGTTATCCAAAAGGCGATGCTATAATGAAACTGCACTACAAAGCACTAAAATACATGAGTTTTGTTTAAAAATAAATTGTTAACCACCCCAACATAACATCGCACTCAAAACTTCCTTGTCGATGCTGCCTGTGATATACAGGTATTTGAAAAAATGAAAAAAAAAACAACGAAATAAAATAAAATACTGTAATTTTATTAATATTTGCGGTCGATAAATTTTCATTAATATTCGCGGATGAACTAAAGACCACGAAATTAAACCCCCTCGAATATTTGACCGTACATATAGGTAACAAGCGATTTTGTCAGCATTCAGTATTGTAATTCTGCGAATTGAAGAAACTACTGTAAGAACCAACCATATTTACAAAATCATAGAAATTTAGTACCCGCGAAAATTTATGACTTTACAATAGACTACAGGAAATTTAACGAGACATCCTTCTTATAAATAAGTGCATCGTTCACAGCGCGTATTTCAATATATATATTATACGTACAAGCAGTAAATAATCTACCACAAGACTAGCTGTGTTATCAGAGTGCGCTGCCACCCGACGCCAAGGTTTTTACCACTGAAAATATAATTCATATATGCCATAATTTAGTACATAAATATTTAATAACTCAATCGGGTCTCGTACGGAGGTCCTCATATTTGATAAGCGTAATACAATATGGGTAGATAATGCGAGAGTTTGATAGTATTTATGACTGAAATGAGGGCATTATGAAATAATTTTGGTACAGCCCCCGTTGTGAGGATGGTAAAGTGTTCACAGTATACACTTGTAAGTACGTACGATATGTGGAAACGATAAGTCTCAAACTGTAAGAACTGTCAGTAATTGAAAGTGCGGTTTACAAAAGCGGCTACGGATATTTGTTTTAGAATAATGTATGCATTATGCTAGTGCTTATATACTAAAACTGTCGTAACCGTTCATTTACCGGTCCTAAATCGCACAGCTTCCTACACCAACTCCCTCAGCCTCTCAGTCACAAACACTTATTCACACAACCACATACACTAATTCACACAACCACATATACTAATTCACCCAACGACATACACTAATTCACTCAACCACATTTACTTATTCATTCAACCGCATACACTAATTCACTAAACCATATAGAGTAATTCATTCAATCACAAACACTAATTCACTAAAGTTTTCTACACTATTTCACTCCGAATTCATAATACACCACTGCCTCATGAAGGTGCCAAATTGTTTTAGTATTACATGTTATCGATTGGAATGATAATGATAGGGGCCATCACCTATGGTCGACATGAACCGGGTTGTCGGAATACTTATGCTTGTCATAAAGATGTAAATTAATATACAACAAAGAGCAAATTCGCGGGGATTTTGAAACTTGCTCGAGATAGGACGAAGGCTCGTAATATTCATGCTCGTTATAACAAAGTTGGTCTGTACTTTGATGCATCTTATACATAATTCTGAATAAAACCAAAGCTATTCCATTATTGAACATATAGTTTTTACAGATAACATGCAAACATATAATTTGTCTCCTGGCATGCGAAGCGTAGATATCAATGTTGATAATAAATTTTATGCGAAAACTAGCCTGTTTTTTTTGTTTTGGGTCCATTAAGATTTTAATGCTATTTAAATACATTAAACTGATTGTTACTTTCACTGTCGGATACACACATGTAAAATTATATAATTTTATTGTCACCATAACAATTTAGTATCAATTTACTCTGACTACGCCTAAATTTCTATTTTAAGTATGTGTTTATAGTACAAAATTTTAATGTATTTCTGTTTTCATAATCAATATACAACAATCTTGATGATAGTATCAATATCCTTCCTCGTTCCTCTTTGTCGATCTTTTTCACCCCCACCCCCTTCTTATCCCCACCCTCTCCAACTCTTACCTACACCACATGAAAGAGTAGTTATATTTCTCTTAATGCTACTAGTTTGATGAACAAATTGTCGTGTATTCTATTTTGTTAAAGCTATTAGGAGCGTATCTTTTCAAGATAAAAGCACGAATCGGAGTTTTAAAAGTTAAACAGTTCCCTGTGGTACATAATAATAAAAGTTATGATACGGTTTTTTGAGTTCGTATACATAAAGTTTAAACGGTCTTATACCTGGGTTACAAATCACCCGAACGATGTATCTTATGTATACCAGATGTCTAGGCATCTTGTGGACGCCGGACATATACCAGATGTCTAGGCATCTTGTGGACGCCGGACGATGTGTCCTATGTGTACCCGATGTCTAGAAATCTTGTGGACGCCGGACGATGTGTCCTATGTGTACCGGATGTCTAGACATCTTGTGGACGCCGTGCGATGTATTCGATGTGCACCCGATGTTTAGGTATCTTGTGGACGCCGGACGATGAATCCTATGTATACCAGATGTCTAGGCATCTTGTGGACGCCGGACGATGTGTCCTATGTGTACCCGATGTCTAGGTATCTTGTGGACACCGGACGATCTTGTGGACACCGGACGATGTGTCCTATGTGTACCGGATGTCTAGGCATCTTGTGGACACCGGACGATGTGTCCTATGTGTACCGGATGTCTAGGCATCTTGTGGACACCGGACGATGTGTCCTATGTGTACCGGATGTCTAGGCATCTTGTGGACACCGGACGATGTG
The DNA here is from genome assembly GCA_947247005.1 of Spisula solida. Lineage (NCBI taxonomy): Eukaryota > Metazoa > Mollusca > Bivalvia > Venerida > Mactridae > Spisula > Spisula solida. Next base: position 2,755,904 of record OX365961.1, on the reverse strand, counting down.
TCCTATGTGTACCCCATGTCTAGGTATCTTGTGGACGCCGTACGATGTATTCGATGTGCACCCGATGTTTAGGCATTGTGCGGACGCCAGCCGATGAGTAGCAATGCATATTTCAATAACTCCGGTGGCCGCCCGATCACCGATCAATGTCCGTCCGGCTTCCGGCCCGATTAGATTTAAGCACACCGTCCGATCACAGGACGCCGTTCGGAATAGGACGTGCGATCTAGGCAGTAAGTAGTCAGCCAAAGGGTTGATCAAATGTTGTTGCTTAAACTAGGCGACTATTTGATACGTTTGAATATAATACATGCACGTATAAATATAATTATATAATTTTGATTTTGATCCTATTGTCTCCTTATGCCAGGTGGGTGCTTAATTTAAAATGGCTGATTAGGATTTTTTTGGTTCACTTTCACAGGGCGGACTGCATGATGTCGTTTTGAAAAGCATTGTTCCGATTTATCAAACTTTTATTCCTCGAATTTTATTATAACTATGATAATCTTTCTGAACAGGTTTTGTTTCTTTTTGTTCACTTTCCTATTCTACATTGTACTAACTTTAATCTTTCGAAAATTGTGTGCTTATAAACTCAAGTTGTACTGTACACATCTTCTTCTTTTCGTTTTACTATCATTTAAGCCTCTTTATCGTTTAACCCATTCACAAAATCCATCATAAAGTATAAAAACATTTTAACTAAGTATATTAAAGAGCATCGTAAAAACCTCGTAAAAATATGAAATATTTTATACCCTACTTTTCAACTCTGCATGCATAAATCAATGAAATGTTAATTTCACGGATCATTGGTTCAGGATTACCACAAATCCACGGAGACAGCAAACTCGAATAGTGTCGGTGTTTATGGTTATTTAATTCAGAAAATCTATCGTATTAGTTGATTTATGATCATAAGGTCCGCCACCCAAAATTCAGAATAAGTCTTTGAAGATAAAAGCGACTAGGTTTGATAAAAACACACACCAGCAAGTGTCTGTATCATTTATTCTTTATTGTTGGTTAATTTAGATAAATCAAATATATATCCCAGCGCTTTAAAGTCGTATAGTACACAATCGCATTTTATGAACTCTGTTTAAATATGAAAAACGTTTGACCAAACGTCCTGTGATGCGAAGAGTAATATAGTGGTTGGGTATAATGCTTGAGATATAAGTTGAAGATTATATGTATATATTATATCAATGTTATTGAGTTAAATGACCGCTTTATCCTTGTTTATATAGCAATCTGATCACACTGTACAGTACACCGGTTCAGGGAGTAGCCGAATCTTGCTAGGCACCGGTTCATGATAAAATCCGGCCTCACCCCAGGGAGTAGCCGAATCTTGCTAGGCACCGGTTCATGATAAAAGTTGGTTTTATGAGGTAGCCGAATCTTGCACGGCACCGGTTCATGATAAAAGTTGGTTTTAAGAGGTAGCCGAATCTTGCTAGGCACCGGTTCATGATAAAAGCCGCTTTTATGAGGTAGCCGAATCTTGCTAGGTACCGGTTCATGATAAAAGCCGGTTTTATGAGGTAGCCGAATCTTGCTAGGCACCGGTTCATGATAAAAGCCGGTTTTATGAGGTAGCCGAATCTTGCTAGGCACCGGTTCATGATAAAAGCCGGTTTTATGAGGTAGCCGAATCTTGCTAGGCACCGGTTCATGATAAAAGCAGGTTTTATGAGGTAGCCGAATCTTCCACGCTATCGATTCATGACGAAAGCAGGTCTTATGGAGTAGCTGAATCTTGCACGGTACCGGTTCATGATAAAAGCCTGTCTCACGAGGTAGCCTAATTTTGCACGGTACCGGTTCATGAGAAAATCCGGTCTCGTAGAGTAGCAGCCGAATCTTGCACGGTACCGGCTCATGATAAAAGCAGGTTTTATGAGGTAGCCGAATCTTCCACGCTATCGATTCATGATGAAAGCCGTTCTTATGGAGTAGCCGAATCTTGCACGGTACCGGTTCAAGATAAAAGCCTGTCTCACGAGGTAGCCTAATTTTGCACGGTACCGGTTCATGAGAAAATCCGGTCTCGTAGAGTAGCAGCCGAATCTTGCACGGTACCGGTTCAAGATAAAAGCCTGTCTCACGAGGTAGCCTAATTTTGCACGGTACCGGTTCATGAGAAAATCCGGTCTCGTAGAGTAGCAGCCGAATCTTGCACGGTACCGGTTCAAGATAAAATCCGGTCTCGTAGAGTAGCAGCCGAATTTTGCACGGTACCGGTTCAAGATAAAAGCCGGTCTTATGGAATAGCCGAATAATGCACGGTATCGGTTCAAGATAAAATCCGATCTTATGGAGTAGCCGAATCTTGCACGGTACCGGTTCAAGATAAAAGCCGGTCTTATGGAGTAGCCGAATCTTGCACGGTACCGGTTCAAGATAAAAGCCGGTCTTATGGAGAAGCCGAATCTTGCACGGTACCGGTTCAAGATAAAAGCCGGTCTTATGGAGAAGCCGAATCTTGCACGGTACCGGTTCAAGATAAAAGCCGGTCTTATGGAGTAGCCGAATCTTGTTCCTAACCGGTTGACAGAGTTCACTGACTGATCAAGCTCGAATAATTAATGCATCGTCTATTACTGTATTAAGACGATAGAGTCAAACGATTAAAAGCATTCAGTCATCACCGAAAAAGTTTAGGTTAAAAACTGGACATGTAAAGAAGCCGATTTTCAAGCGCTAATAAACACGTTGCTTGGCATTTAAGAACATTCTGCATGACTAATATAGTTATATACATCACATTGTTATACTAGCGTTTATATATATCACATTGTTTTACTAGCGTTTATATATATATCACATTGTTATACTAGCGTTTATATATATCACATTGTTTTACTAGCGTTTATATATATCACATTGTTATACTAGCGTTTATATATATCACATTGTTATACTGGCGTTTATATATATCACATTGTTTTACTAGCGTTTATATATATCACATTGTTATACCAGCGTTTGTATATATCACATTGTTTTACTAGCGTTTATATATATCACATTGTTTTACTAGCGTGTATATAATATATCACATTGTTTTACTAGCGTTTATATATATCACATTGTTTTACTAGCGTGTATATAATATATCACATTGTTATACCAGCGTTTGTATATATCACATTGTTATACTAGCGTTTATATATATCACATTGTTATACTAGCGTTTATATATATCACATTGTTTTACTAGCGTGTATATAATATATCACATTGTTTTACTAGCGTTTATATATATCACATTGTTATACTAGCGTGTATATATATCACATTGTTTTACTAGCGTGTATATATATCACATTGTTATACTAGCGTGTATATATATCACATTGTTATACTAGCGTGTATATACATCACATTGTTATACTAGCGTGTATATAATTATATCACATTGTTATACCAGCGTTTGTATATATCACATTGTTATACTAGCGTTTATATATATCACATTGTTTTACTAGCGTGTATATAATATATCACATTGTTATACCAGCGTTTGTATATATCACATTGTTATACTAGCGTTTATATATATCACATTGTTATACTAGCGTTTATATATATCACATTGTTTTACTAGCGTTTACGGATTTTATTAACTAAGCCCTGACATTTCTAGGTAAATAAGAACGAAGCGGAAGTATAGCTTTAAGGTAGGTAGACCACCGTACTAGTACAGATAATAGTCTCTGTTTCATAACCGATTATTTCGTGCCGCTGAGTACTCATACGAGGATAGGTGCCTAGAACTAGGAAATATTTTGGTTTAACACAATCCCAGATCATAGTTCCGAGTAATATTCTCTCTGTGCATTATTAATATTAATTATCCAGATATTAATATAATAATTATTACGGTTTTAGCTAAAAGTAATATTGATCCGTACCGGATTGTATTAAAACCACGCGTCCGATTATGATTGGTATAAAACCCAGCCTATTCCGTGACTGACATATCCCGGAATTATAAAGTACCGTATCGCTTTACGATATGCGCTAATTTTGTAGCCCTACAGCTCAGTCGGCGAACAAAATTAATTGCCATACACTTCGATGCCCGTACCTAATCCGGTATTAATTGGATATGTTATTAATCAAACGAATATAACTCATTTAGATGCAAAATTCTTATTTGTTGTACAGAATGCCGGCGGATTATCTAGATTTACAGGAATTAAACCCGAGTCACTTGGACTAGCCGAGAATTCAACATATCCGACATAAATTCGTTAATTAAGCATTCCGAGAAAAAGGTACGGGAGTGTAAACATACCATTATAACTGAAACGTTTATTTAGTAGGGACGTTAATTGGTGATTTATTTTCTAAGAAGTCACGCAAGTTTCTTTTTTTCTCTGATCGTTATTAGCTGCACTGCGTTTGTAACACCAAGACATTGACTTTCTTAAAAGTACTGCAATTTTGTATAATGATACTAAAATTAAGTAATACCAGTTTTCGAGGTCTGCTTTCAGCAATTCAGCCGTTCAGCCACCCTTTGACTTTAACTTCCCCTCGTCCTAGGGCTGCCTAAGGAAACCTGCGTTTGAGTCTCCCTGTGGAGACTTTTTCACTCCTGGTCAGGGTGCAGACAACATCGACATACGGCGTCCAGGAATATTTAACATGTACAGAAACTTTGTTCGAATGGAGCTTTGTGGGTTATTCTTGCTCTCAGCAATTAAGCAGTGACACTGATGGGGATCGAACCCGGGACCTTTCTAACCCAAGGCGCGCACCCTACCTCTTGCTCTCTGCTCCTAATAAACAGTAATAATGCCCGGTCGTGTTGGCGTTTAATTTATGTTATATACATGTAAACATCACATATGTTTGACTTGGTATGTTACTATGACATTAAACATCCATAAATTCAGGCATACCGTCATAGTTTTGTTTTAGTTTTGTTTTAGATATTACGACACCTTATTTTATAATTATACATTCCGGTGACTGCATCCGTAACCTAACAAAAACACTTAAGTTGATATTTTACAAGCTTAACAACAAGTCGCATGATTTATATAAGCATGGTTACCGTAAGTACATGCTTAAATGTTCGCATATTTGTTGTACTTGGTGTTTTTCTAAGGGGGGGGGGCATTGTATTCGTCGTAAAGATGACTATTTGATTATTTAAATTATATTATTATATATTATATAGTTATGCAGACTAAAACAGTAAAGTTCCGCTAATAAGGATACTTATATATAAATATTTTGAAATATTGCGGCTGTAACTACCACGTGGACTGTTTTACGGAAGCACGTGTCAGCTTCCTAGCTCGGAAACAATACCGGTGTGTGATATGATGGTGTGTTCGTACCGTTTGTAAGCTTCGAACCCACACCACTACTACCGTGTCACCACTACTACCGTGACACCACTACTACCGTGACACCACTACTAACGTGACACCACTACTACCGTGACACCACTACTACCGTGACACCACTACTACCGTGTCACCACTACTTCCGTGACACCACTACTACCGTGTCACCACTACTACCGTGACACCACTACTACCGTGACACCACTACTACCATGACACCACTACTAACGTAACACCACTACTACCGTGACACCACTACTAACGTGACACCACTACTACCGTGACACCACTACTACCGTGTCACCACTACTACCGTGACACCACTACTACCGTGACACCACTACTACCGTGTCACCACTACTACCGTGACACCACTACTACCGTGACACCACTACTACCGTGTCACCACTACTACCGTGACACCACTACTACCGTGACACCACTACTACCGTGTCACCACTACTACCGTGACACCACTACTACCGTGTCACCACTACTACCGTGTCACCACTACTACCGTGTCACCACTACTACCGTGACACCACTACTACCGTGTCACCACTACTACCGTGACACCACTACTACCGTGTCACCACTACTACCGTGACACCACTACTACCGTGACACCACAACTACCGTGACACCACTACTACCGTGACACAACTACTACCGTAATTACACTTAGTCTACTGTCCAACATTATCGTCATTCGTTGATTTGTAGCCTAAAATTACGAATGTTTCCTGCTTAATTAGCCAATGCAATCCGTTTGTCTTTTAATCCCTTCAAGATGTTCCATGTATTTTGTAAACAAATATATAAAGTTACTAAAAAAGTATCGACGGTAACGACGAAAACGTAGTTAGTATTCGTTAGGTCTTCATGATCAAACGTAAGGGCGACCAAGATGTTTATTAATCTTAAATCTTACGCACGCGGACGCACAAGTTGTGAAAATGGTAATATGACCATATATGCCTGTCACTAAAATGTAATGTTAGCGTAAATTATGATGTTGAAAAAGTACAAAATATAAATATCATTATGTCGGCCTTAAAGCGTTAACTTTACCATCTATATATCATAGCAATGTCATAACTGTCAACAAATTATGGCCATCAAAATTAATGGTGATAATTAGGTGAATTTATCACATAAACAACATTAAAGACGTTTATGTCTATTTACTGCTCTATATACTGTATATTCGTAAATCAACTTTTCTTCTTTGATTTTGGTTTCGGCGTAAACAATGTTCAATTTTTTATCTTTTTTTCAAAGTCGCATTAACAAGGCACGTTTTCGCGGCAGATCGAATTTCTTATTGAAGCTAAAATTGTTTCTGCTTATATGCAAAGTAGTTTGATAGGATGCTTGCTTGATATGCACAAATAAATTATTGTAGAATTGTTGATCACTGTAAAGTTACGTTTCAAATCAGTCCTTTCATGAAATATTAAAGTTCAGATTATCATAACGATGTCGTCATTACAGTCACTAGCATACCATAACAATTGTTTGAACTAGGCATGCTTATGTCATAATTCCAGTGGACTATCTAATTACACTTTGTTTATAAAAATATAGGTTAATGCGCAAACTATATCGAGGCAATGTTGTACGCATGAATTGATTCTGACGTCATAACAAAATTAAGGTTATATTGAAAGGTCCGGAGTTGTCTACATTTTTAACTAAATGGTTCGGTAAGTTGATCAATAATATTTCATTTGAACAAATGGTAAATAATAAGTACGCGGTACCAGAATACAACTGTACAAGCGTCTAATCAACAGAGACGGGTCTTATTAACATGTATATATATATCGGGAATGATGGAGATCCAGTTTATTGTCACACAAAGCGCCATCTGTAAAAAGATAAACAAGATCCAAGAGATTCTAAAAAAACACATAAAACTGTATTCTAGTCTATTCACGACTGTCTGTTAATTGTATGGATGTGTAAATGTTTATAACTTTTCAATTGTTCTTGAAGCAGACACGTAGAAGACAAACATCAGATAAATAGACGGGTTTCACAGTTTCAAAAAATCCCTCGGCAACTAAAGAGTTTTTAATGATCCCAACGAAATTTTAATTACCAAAACAGTTTCAGATAAGAGTGCAAACTGTCGTTCATTTTCAGGCAGTGATTCCTTTTATGGTATAGTCCCATAAAAATGATAAATAAAGAGAAAAGAACGCAGGCGCTCGGGCCCGATGGTCAGTAAATGGCCGAAATTCTCGCCAGCTGACAAGCATTGTGGTCATTTTATTGTCTGCAGACTGCGGGAATTCGTCATGTGCCAGGTCATAATCACAAAATTATAGTGTAGCGACAAGAACATCAGATAAGGCACAATGAGTAGAAATGACCCCAAAGTCAAAAATAAAACGAAAAGATCGGACATGATAGAAAAGTTAGCACATTGTCCACATGATTGAAAACAGGTGGTGATTTAGGGTGAAAATTAACTGCCATTTAGGGAGTTAATAGCGAAGTTGCAAACACCTGTTGTACGCGCACTGGTTACCTTATAAAATGAGACGATTGATGCAGGATGCAGGCTAGTGAGGCTGCCTTACCTAACGTCAATATGCCTTCAGTTGGTGTATATAGAAGTTGATTAGGTTTATACTTATTTAGTAGCGGATTGAAAGAAACACAATTTTTACTTTCGGCATTTCTTTGATATTGGTCATCCCAGATGACGGAATGTACAAAATCTACCTACTTAAGGTACTGAAAACCACCAGACTATCTAAATGTTATAATGTGTAGTTTTATTTTCAATTATATACGGCGGCTGATTCAACCAATCAATTTTTCTGTTCTCAACTGTATCCTAACCAGGCCCCCATCTCCCTAAACATCTCAATTCAGTACTAACTTACCCTTCCACAAGGAACCAGCAACTTCTCCACGTATGGAGGAAGCTGAAAATTGTTGTCAAATTTTCATGGATGGGTATGACCAGATCGGCTAATTACAAATCCCGCGTACCAACCACTGGACATAGGCTATTAAAATATATAATATTTTAGAACCACCGCACATGGTTAAAATGTTTAGATGATTATACGCTGTATATATGTTTTACGGAACAAGTCGACGGAGACAGACACCGTTGTTTGCATCCACATTCACTTAAAAACCGTTGTAACATACATCTTAGAGGGTTCGTTTAAGCATGCCATGATTTTTAATCGCCGATTTTTTTTATATCTTTGCAAATTGCGCAAGTTGCGACCGCCAGCAGAATTATTGCATGGTATTTAGCTGATATTTGTTTTCATGATCAAGAACACTGTTAACCATACTTAGCTAGAACTCACACGTACTAAACGATGCTTTTTTGTCAGACGGTTCGTGTTTAGAAAAATAGAAGACATATTTTCTCGAAACGGTTAATGCTGAATTATAGCATTTTCTGACACATAATAATTGCGTGGTGTCAGAACTGACTGTTACTGTACAGTAATGTGATTCCCAACGTTAAATATGTGCCAAACTGTTCGTTTAACAAATGATCTGTCGGGACCGGATTGGTTTCTGCTTAAGATTCATTATTGCGTCTGATTGTTCGGTAATCTTCGTGTACATTCTTAGGATTCGTATCTATTCGATGATTTCCGTAGTTATTCGGATATATCGTAGATTTTCGTTACTATTCGATATTATTAGTTTGAATACTTGTTTACGTAATTCTTTGACTATTTCCTGTTAATTTCCACCAAGTTCCTAGTTTCGTAGATTTTCGGATATTTCCGTTCTAAATCGCTGATTTTCGGTTATTTCTAGATTGATCAACTGATTGATTGTTTCTAAATACTTTATTGTTTCAGAACGGTAGATAATTAATATTTTTATGTCCGGCGGTATTCAATATTGAAAATATGCACTAAACAAGTTACATCGTTTGCATTTTGATGACAGTACATACATATAAGCCAGTATCCAGGAAAACCTGCTATTTTTACAAAACATTTGATTTTGAGATTTTTTATTATCTAAAAGAGTAATCTTAATGAAGCAAAATGCAAAAGAAATTTTGTTAATATCATGATTTTTAAGGAAGTTACAGCTGTTTAGTTGAGGCCCTATTCAGACCCTTTTTGCGTGACGTCGCAAGAGTCATTCAAACGTTATTCGACGTCGTTGTAACAAGTACTTTATAAATACTGCATTTGACGTAAACTGGTCAAAATGGTATCGAGTTTTAGAATTATGTTTTAAGTTTTAAAATATACATCCAAATTGTAAATGTTCACATTTAGAGAAAGACTACTACTGTTTTATACAACTAACTCCTCGTTTTCTCAATCAGAGTCCTTTTTCTAAAATTGGAAACCATAGCAACGAAGTAAATGATTTCGACATTATTCATAAGAAATTTTAAAGCTAAGATATAATAAAATATGGATAAATGACTTAAAATTGAATCTATTGATATGTCATTTTTTCTTATTTGAAAGCTTTTTTAAAAGCTTGTTACATGCAGTAATTACATAATGTCAATATAGCAGGTTTTCCTGGAGACTGGCTCATACGTATTTACAGTGAAGACACTCCAGAGCAATCATCCAAGGAGCAACAACCTTTCTTCAGCAAAAAAAGCATTCTGTTCCCGAAACTATGTATTTACTGTGCATTTGACCTCTCCAGAACAACAACCTCTGTACAACAATCACGTTTTGAGTTTCCCAGTAGGTGTCGCTCTATAGAGGTTGTACAGTAGTTGGTCTCGCTGATGACATTTATACTGATGTAAACGTACTTCCATCTTTTGTGAAACATCATAGCAAAAAATCAACAAATTACTTGATAATTGATAGATCAAATTATACACTAACATAACCTCTTCTACACTGACAGTTTACTTCAATATAACAAATTAATCGTGACTTTGTTGATATGTTATATATGTAAAGTATTTTTCGTGACGAGTTTTTTTAAAGTGCCAACGTACTAAACCACCTGTTGACTATTTCTAGTCAGTCAGAACACGCGTACGTAAGCGTTCTTTGCACGTGTTTAATTGTTTATTATTATGTTTAAATTTATGACAAAAGTTGACAGTTGATAAGCGTGTGACGTACTTATAATGCATACACATTTGCTATTTCTATAACTGTCGTCCGTTAATCCGGCCTAGAAACAGTTTCCGGAAACACCCGAATGTCACACGGGCTTGTTTCGGTAGACTCCGTAAATGAGACGAACTTTGATTAAAATTACGAAAATAAATTCATGATAGAATTTAGCTCTAATACCCGTGTGATTCTGATTATTGAACGGTCGGTTTCCACATATTACTTACTTTTTGTGTAAATATGTCATAAAGAAAAGCGAATTCTTACGATAAAACGAAATATGTATATACGACCGACCGTAGCCCCGGTTTGTTTCGGCAACATTCGTTATTATCACGGAAATAAACGTACAAAGCCGAATAGACTCGTTGGTTCTAATAATAAATTTTGCATTTATAGCCCCTATACGATTCCGTACGTATTTGTCTAGACTGTTTATTACCAGATAGCATACACAATGTAGGAATCCATGTTTCATGATGATTTAACAAGCAGGGGACGGTGTTTAATCGTTTCCTTGTCTAGACGAATGAGATGAGTTTTATCAGTAACCGATTACGTTACGTCATCATTACCGAACATTTTCGGAATTTGCCGAAAATAAAATGCTTCTGAGAAAACCAATGTTGAGGTTAGAAACCACCAAATAAATTTGCTCTTTAGTTATTTTTTACATATTTTAGTCTATGGCCAGCAGGAAGACATATTTTATTTTAAAGAAGTACCATAGAGCTTCAAAATAATACAATAAAAAGGGGGTCATGTATCTTCTAAGAAAAATTTTGTCCATTAAACATGGTCTACCTATTTTTACACATGTCCGGACTGATTCAATCCGGGTTTTTTCCCTATTGATTTTCACTTTGGTATCAATGTAAGAATACCAAGATATTCCAGATTTTCCAGTTTCACTACATAACATGCATATTTACAATGCATTTAAACTCAATTTCATCACTCCAGTGCACACTAGTCAAGAAATATCCCCATTTACAGGCAAGTCAAAGTTTTTAAGGACTACTTGAGTGTATCACCATTTGGCCCGCGTAGGCATTTGGTGGTTCTTTACCTTGAGACAAACTAAATATGATGTGTTCTTTTTTAGAATCAATAAGGATTATAATACAATGATTAATCATTAATTAAGTAACAATTGAAGTGCTGCCCTCAAATAATAAAAATGATTGAAATCTTAAACTTAACGAAAATGGTTATAATTCTCTTTCTAAGATAATAGAATAGCACAAACGTAAATATTATTGCCAGCAGATATTGCAAGAGTCAAAAGCGCTTACTGACGTCAGACTAAAAGGGAAACTATAATGACCTAACAATGACATAATTTATGTTACGTACATGTACATTTATGATGCAAAATGAGATTACAAGCGTGTTTAAAATCGGAATTAATGAATTATATATTCTCCGAACGATTTTAAGGGTTTTAGCCTATGTGATGGTCATCTGAAGTTGGGCCATATTTACAACAAATTTGTCATACTATTCATTTCGTCCAGATTTCGGAATTTATGTGTATATGTAATATGTAATTTTTAATTGTCATTCATTGTCAATTAATACATATACATGTATATACTAGTATATGAGTAAATATATGAGCATACATATAGTACTTGTAAAAATATACAGTTGTACATAGTAGATGATTGAATCCATGTACATGTAATTCACTTAGATTGATTCGTACACTTTTGGTAAAGCTTTAAACATAATTCTGTAATAACATGTCTCCATCGTACGTACTCGTCCTCCCCTTGTAAGGATGTTAAACTAAACTCTTCAAGTCATGATGTCAGAGACAAATGAATCATGTAATCAATCGAATGGGGACGTAAAAATGGGAACTTCATTTATGCAAGCCTACAGATCATTACAGGCAACGCAATACTGAACCTCATGTTTCATTTTCCCTTCAAAATTCGGTCATTTATTTATAAATGAATATACCCTGCTTACATAAAATTTAATGGAGATTAAATTTTCAATTATAGATAATTTTTGTGGTTTTGCCCTCCGAAACATTCGATTAAACGATTTTTTACTGAAACGTCGAAATGCCTGGTGAATAGGAAAGCTCATATTAAATACGATTTACGGCGTTAAGTGTGCTCTTCAGAGATTAATTGAGTACAAATAATCTTTATTATGATATGAAAACAACAATGACGCCACCTAGGTATATAAATACACCCGATACAAATCTTCCCTCACAAGTTGAAGAGTTTAGACACAATAATTATGGGTATGAAAAAAAATTGTATTGTGTTTAATTTAAATTGTAACTTTATGATTTATTATAAATTCATGTAGTACGCAGTAAACACCTCCTCATCTACATTAAGCCGCCATTAAACATGGATGTTGGTCTGTCTATACAGAACCTATGTTTAATTAAAGGAGACACCTCACCAGTCAACTCTTTTGTTCATGAAATTATTGGGAGGCGTTTAAGCCTCTTATTACTATACCAATGCAAAATTAACCGCCTTTAATTAGGCTGCTATGTGAATCCGCATTCAAGTAGTTCCAGAAACTGTCAACATTCCGAATACTGCTACATAAGTTTCTCCAAATTGTTTAACTGATTTAAGCCAATCACCAACATTTGTTTAATCTAAGATCAAAATTTATTGTGAAACTGTTCGTTAAATCGATATTTTTGCAAAAAATCACTATACAGGCCGATACCGAACTTGTTTCATAATACGAAAATGACGTGTTCATCAAATGTCCCGGCTGTAAAGCTATTTTTAGGAACTTCAGACTACGGTCAAGTGGTGGTTTTATCAATGAATCGTATACGGTCTGCAAAGTACTGTTATGCAATCATATGGTGTCGCTGTACTAGCAAGCCGCTTTCTATAGACTGTCTCACGCTGTGAGGGAAGTGATTACAAGACGGTACTGTAGAATCTGATAAATAGGCGCGTGTATTATTTTAAAGCCACTTTTGATATACGCATTCAATACACGTATTACATATAAATTAATATGCACCTTTTAACAATTATTTAGATACCCAACATGCCTATATAGTCACACATAATTATGCCTATTTTGACATTCAAGACAAGATCGGCAGTAAGAAAACGAACAGTAAACGTGTAAAGTCGGTTTAAGCTTTAGTAGCAGCAACCAGATCGCCTCCCACCTGTACTCTCAGTGCTTTGATTTCTCTTTGCACTCCTTGACAATAGGTAATCAATAAGATAATCAGGCCAAAAACAAAATCTAGCTAAAAATGAAAATAAAGTTATATATGATAATTGATTGACAAAATATAGATCTATCACATTCGCATCTAGTCGGGTAACTTGAATATATGGGTGCATTTTATATAAAATTGGCTGATTGTGATATCATAATATTGACTGCTTAAGGCAGATGAGTGCTCTAATCAGATGATGTTTAGAACAGAGGTACGTCCGACCCACACAGCTGAAACATGGCTTATCAACACTTAGACAGGCAACAAACTGTGTAGCATTCTTTATTCGTTTACAATATCGAAATTACAGTCATGTAGCATGATGTAACATGTGGTCTATATGGAGGATTGCATCATTGTAAATACAAAAATGTATGTTAACCACGTAAAATAAAGACGTTTACTTACTTACTTACTATAATTGTGTTTTCTGAAGATTCCATATAAAAAATACATACTTACATTATCTGCAGAGCAACGCCCTTTGGGAGCTACGAATACTGGTCGTTGTGCAGACGTTGTTGCTCTACAGAGGTTAACTTTATAGTAAATATCAGCCTATTAGGACAGTTTTTAAGGTGTTGTTATAGAGAGAACCTTGCTCTACAGAAGGCCGCTCTTTGAGAAGTTGCCGTTCTTATACGTGTGTTTGATATGTATAACATGGTCGGTTGTAAAGTCGCCAAGCTCGTTTAAATTATATTAACAGGTCAGTCATGCTTGGTGGTAAAAATCGTGAAGTATTCAGAAACGGTGATCGTGACCAAATCGATTGACCGTTTAAATGGAGCGAGTCGTAACTAAATTTTGGAACTTTTGGCTCGACCTATTTGCCGTTTGGTTTATTTGATCGGCAATAAAATTTAAACTAAAATAGTTTAAACTAAACTACAAACCATAAATTAACACTAAGTCTTGTACGTGATGTCATGTGTATATTTTGACAGACAATGAATGACTAATACACAACATTACAGCAGAAATAATCACTTCACCTTATAATGTTAATTAAGTATGAACGTTCATTACAAGCGAGAAAAATGCAGAATAGGTGCACATTAGTTGATTAATTTAACGTGAATGCTTTGTCGAGTGGGAACACTGTTTTTGAAAGTACATATTTCCACACGGCGATATCGTATTATTTTCTTTTGTTAAAACAGTAATTCAAATTTGTCTATTTTAGTTACATTGTGTCTGTTAATTAGCGCTGTTTTAAACGGTATAACGATTATAATCGTTTGATCTTTAAAACAATTAGCACTGATTCGGAATACCTCGGTGTTTAGATTACTATTTCTTATTTCTGAGTGTGACGATAAGAGCCGACACTGTTCCGAATAGAATGGTCTTAAATCGGGAAAAATGCTACATACGATTCTGAAGATTGGTATTAATATCAGAAATGACGGAAATATCCGAGACGTAGCGGAATTATCCGAAGTTTGACGGAAATATGTCGTGACAGATAATTACTTTTCTGGTGTTCTCCGGAATTACTCGAAAACTGACATGTTTAAGACGGGAAACGACGAAGACTGATATTCTTCCATGCTTTCAAGAACGTGACACCGTTTATATGCTCACTGCCCGTGCAAAATATTCATGAAATATGATAAGCACAGGTGTTGTATATTATCCTGCAATATATATAAATCATATATCACTGAATATTGCCTGTCTGTGTCATTTATAACCACATGCAGAGCAAATTGTGAAAACCAACACGAAGTATGTTTATAATAATTAGAATTTGCATTGTTAAAAAATATCACTTTCTGAATTGCTAAGTATCGCAAATTAAATTGCACTTGACATGTTGAGTACCACGTACCGTGCACACGCAGAAATGTCATGTGTTTTCAAATATTTGTTTTGGCATATTATGTAATGTTTTGAAGTTCCCATAATGGTGTCTTTGTAACACTGTAATATAAAATATGTAATCATAATAATCATGCATAATGCACAGTCATGTGCGAATCTTTAATTTGACGATTGGATAGTCTATCTTTTTCGAACGATGTTAAAACTCGTACATCCCGGTAAAATACCGTAGTCAACAACGATCGAAGTTGTCTCCAATACTACAGATATTTAGATGGTCTTATTTTTGTGTTGCTCTTAATATTTATGTGGTCTTATTATTGAAATGGTCTTAATTAATATTTATATGGTGTCATTATTGTGTGGGTCTCAACATTTGGATGGTCTTATTATTGTGTTGGTCTTAGAATTTAGATGGTCTTATTATTGTGTTGGTCTTAATATTTATATGGTGTCATAATTGTGTTGGTTTCAATATTTAGATGGTTGTATTATTGTGTTGGTCTTAATATTGAGATCGTCTTATTATTGAGGTTGTTTTGCTATGTGTGTTGATGGACAGTCGTGATAAACTATTTAACTGGCTTTGTTTATCAACTTATAAAGACAGAAAAGTCTGTCTCAAAATTCAAAGAGATTGTATGCCTACGTAAATTGCAATTACATTGCAATTAAAATTATTAAAATGCGGACTATTTTGTTGATTTTGTATGTACTCGTTAATAAAGATTTAATTTTAAAAATCATGCGGGATATTTTATTGATTGTTTAATCAATTTAATTTTCCATTTTCAGGAAGTTTTGCGTCGTGTAAAGATGATGGTGATATAGTGAAGGTTCCAGGCATCTCTGACAACCCCTGTATCAAGTGTATATGTACGGTAAGTAGAGTAAGCTTCATACAACAGTTGTCTTACTTAGGATTGATACATGTCCTATCCTAGTTTAAGTCTGTTCTGTTCGTTCATTCGTTTAATTCCTTATTTCCTACCACCATTCGCTCCCTCATATGTTATCGTTCGTTCGTTCATTAGTAAGTTGTTATTTCTATTTTGCCTCCGCCCTTCGTTTACACATGCACATTCTTTTCTTTTTGTATGTCCTCCGTTCGTTCGTTCGTTCGTTCGTTCGTTCGTTCGTTCGTTCGTTCGTTCGTTCGTTCGCTCGTTCGTTCGTTCGTTCGTTCGTTCGTTCGTTCGTTCGTTTCGTTCCGTTCCGTTCCGTTCCGTTCCGTTTCGTTCGTTCGTTCGTTCGTTCGTTCGTTCGTTCGTTCGTTCCGTTTCGTTTCGTTTCGTTCCGTTCCGTCCGTTCCGTCCGTCCGTCCGCACGTTCGCACGTTCGCTCTTTCGCTCGTTCGTTCGTTTGTTCGTTCGTTTGTTCGTTCGTTTGTTCGTTCGTGCGGGGATGAAACGCATGCCGAATACCTCACGTTCAATTGGAATAGATATATCTTTGAAAGCTATTTATGAAACTATTAGCTCAGCTGTATTTGCTCGTATTGTGCAACAATGCTGGAGACATCGTACAAAATATTTTATTTACTGAAATTGTTAGTAAATAAGCCAATGGATTGAAAGAAGACTTTGTGACGATAATGTTAGACGTCGCCTACAATAACTCGACAAATATCCATTAAATAATATAGTAGTTAAAATATATGTTGTAAGAAAAATAAATAAGTCTCTTGACTGTAAACTGGATTTCTATTTCAAATTTGGACTCGAGTTCACATTTTTCAGCCCTCAAAATGATTTATTGTTCGAAACTTTTCTAATATAATAGTTCTATCTTAATAGCATTATTTATACGCAAACACTGAAACTGGCGCAGGAATTTATGTAATTAAAATATTGAAAAGACTTAAAGAATAAAAATGGGCCCAATATATCTGTGTATGATTTAAATTATCATTGGCTTTAACCTGGGAGGTCCGGTTGGGCATAGTTTGGCATTTTAAAAAATCTAACCACAGTAAAAAGGCGACATTTTTTATTTAAAGGTCTTGTTACTAAAGGGGGATATTGACTTATCATAGAGCGTCGAGAATTTCTTTTTTATTTACATAAAGACACCGAATTTGAAGCCGTGAGCTGCGCGCTTACCGCTTCTGATTTTAATACCTTAATTATAGACGGAAATTCAATGGAATGATTTGAAATTGCTAGATATTTTAATTTTGTTCAATATCGTTCAATCGCACTTTTTTTCAAATCGTCACCCCAGGGGTAAGCGCTTTTATGATCATGATTGTTCGAATAAATATAGTATCCAAGATTGTGATCTTGGTCTCATAGAAGCTTCGACACGCATTGTACTGAAAGTGTAGACTTCATACCATTTATTTTCTCTCCCCCCCCCCCCCCCCCCCCTCTCTCTCTCTCTCTCTCTCTCTCTCTCTCTATGTTCAAGTCAGACACCATGAAAGACTTAACTTTTTTCTATAAAAGCGGCTAGAAAAAACCTTGGTCAATTAAGAAGTGAACACATACATACGAATAGTAGACAACAAGGTCTTGTATTGTGGATTGCATGCATGTCGCAAAAATGTGAAACTATGTATTGAATAGCTCTCCTATGTGTCGTTATAGCAATATGTACCTAAACATAATTATATAACATGTTGTATATTATAAGGAAGTGTAACGCATTTTTCTCTGTTTTTTAATACACAAAGCACATAACAAAAAATAAGACCACCTCAGTGGGTCTCTTGAAAACGTGTCTTTTTAATGAGTATCAATACGGAAGTAAAACACAGAGCAAAATAGTGAAAAGGTACCTTGGACAATTTATGGTCAAAATGACTGAATATCGAACTGTGTTTATTATTGGGTAGTGATAGTGATCTGCAAAGGGTGATACTAATTTTGAGATGGTATTATTATATAGGTGGTATTATTATTGAGATGGTATTATTATTGAGATGGTCTTATTATTGAGATGGTCTTATTATTGAGATGGTATTATTATTTAGATAGTATTATTATTGAGATAGTATTATTATTGAGATGGTATTATTATTGAGATAGTATAATTATTGAGGAGGTCTTCTTATTGAGATGGTCTTATTATTGAGATGGTATTATTATATAGGTGGTATTATTATTGAGATGGTATTATTATTGAGATGGTCTTATTATTGAGTTGGTATTATTATTTAGATAGTATTATTATTGAGATAGTATTATTATTGAGATGGTATTATTATTGAGATAGTATAATTATTGAGGAGGTCTTCTTATTGAGATGGTCTTATTATTGAGATGGTATTATTATTGAGATGGTCCTATTATTGAGATGGTCTTGTTATTGAGATGGTATTATTATTGAGATGGTCTTATCATTGAGATGGTATTATTATTGAGATGGTCTTATTATTGAGATGGTATATTATTGAGATGGTCTTATTATTGAGATGGTATAATTATTGAGATGGTCCTATTACTGATATAGTATTATTATTGAGATGGTCTTATTATTGAGATGGTATAATTATTGAGATAGTATTATTATTGAGATGGTCCTATTATTGAGATAGTATTATTATTGAGATGGTCTTGTTATTGAGATGGTATTATTATTGAGGTGGTTTATTATTGAGATGGTCATTATTATTGAGATAGTATTATTATTGAGATGGTCTTATTATTAAGATGGTCTTATTATTGAGATGGTATTATTATTGAGGTGGTCTTATTATTGAGATAGTATTATTGTTGAGATGGTATTATTATTGAGATAGTATAATAATTGAGATGGTCTTATTGTTGAGATGGTATAATTATTGAGATGGTCTTATTATTGAGATGGTATTATTATATAGGTGGTATTATTATTGAGATGGTATAATTATTGAGATGGTCTTATTATTGAGATGGTATTATTATTGAGATGGTATTATTATTGAGATGGTATTATTATTGAGGTGGTATTATTATTGAGATGGTATTATTGTTGAGATGGTATTATTATTGAGATGGTATTATTATTGAGATGGTATTATTATTGAGATGGTATTATTATTGAGATGGTATTATTATTGAGATGGTATTATTATTGAGATAGTATTATTATTGAGATGGTATTATTATTAAGATGGTATTATTGTTGAGATAGTCTCATGTCAGACTATGTAACGTATTGTACATGTAATGTATATATCTGGCTAGAAGGATGCTCGACACTCAGATAAAAATTTATTTTATTCGGAATAAGTTTCCATTTAAACATATTAAACATATTTTCGTCATTTTATGAAGATCCAAACAGAGAGTAACGTGTTATTTTATTCATGTAAAAATCAAAATAGTTTGTTTCAATTCGTGCTTTTCTTATTTTTACAGAACAAAATCATTAAATGTACTCAAACCATATGTCCCAGCACTGAGGGATGCTATGTCGTGCTATTTGACAACTTCCGAGCGGAGAGAAAATGTTGTGATGTTTGTAAAGGTAGGAGTGGCTTATTATTTTATGGTAGAAATAAGTTAATATGTAATATCTACATTCTATAATAAAATGTGTTTTGACTATTTTTTAAGAAATTCTCTTTCATAAATTCATGGAACTAATTATAATTTTTCATTCCTTGTACATTGTGTGTTATATCCAATACAAGTGTGTGTTATATCCAATACAAGTGTGTGTTATATCCAATACAAGTAACTCAACTTGCTGTTTTTATGAGACTTTGAAACAGAGGTAGAACCCGTACCAAGTATGATGTCGTTTTACACTTCAGCGAGATAAACCAGGAATACTTCAATACTTTGAGAATAGTTTGTGTATTAGACACTACCCCCTCTCCAAAAATAACTTAAATGACTACTATCTATCTCAATATTGCTAATAGTTTTTACATCATAATTCCAGGCTGTGATTATGAAGGAAAGATATACAACAGCAGCAACACGTGGACAGATCCGAGCGACACGTGCATGGAATACACGTGCAAGGTATGGTGTTTATACGGGCTGTATCAGCACCTTTACATGTCTTTAAATCGTGCTTTAACTGTATACGTGACTCGTTATTCATTCAGGAGTAACAATAGCTAATGAGAAAAGACAAACGGTAGGCCTTTTCGACTGGGCTGTTTCGTGGAGCAGGTTACAGTCTGGTTCCCGTTCTAATTTTACAGTTGTATTACTGTAGTAGTGGTGTAATTGTGGGGACGGAAACCAGGCTAAAACTTGCTTCACGAAACAGCCCAGTCGAAAAGGCCTGCTGTGTCAAATGTGCAAGGATATAATGATGGTCACGTCAATGGTCTATTTCTCCGAGCAAGCCACTAACCCACGTTGGTCCACTCCACCAAGGTGTATGAATGGCTACCAGAGAGGGTCACACACCAATATACTGTGGCTGTCAGTGACGCCGTGTTAACAGTACATCGCTACTCAACGATTTCGGGGGGTGCAGTCAGCTGTGAGGACGCATGTCCGAAAATATACTATAATTTGGTACTTTACTTTTCATGTGACCATTCCTGCTACATATTTCGATCCCCTTTTTAAACCCTAGAATGTCATAATCTACCCTGTGGGCGTATCAAGAGTGATCAGGGGTTGATAAATTTAAACTGTAGCTAGTGCTAACTACCGTGAGCGCTTTTGTTATAATATATACCTTTACGGGTCCAGTCCGAAGTGCAAACAATAAGAAAGAATGTAAACTCAATGGATATCTGATATTCATAAACGTTCACAAATTGAAGGTAATACAATATTTAACCCAAAAACTGAAAATAATACAAATAATATTTGACAGCGTTTAAAATAACCATATTTTCATTTTCCACCAGATAAGATCAAAAATAACATAATTGGTGGTAGAAATTCGACGTATTCCGATTGAAATCGACGTTCCGGCGAAAGCGGTGCAATTACCCTATTGTTATACCCCATACAACTATAATGTTGTCCCCTTTATTTGTGAAGAATAGGGACCCTTATCTAGGAAGAATAGCAATTTTCTTATCAGTTCTATCTTATCACTGAACGAACATCCCTTGTTGAACATGTCGAAATGTCGAGTAATGCTTGTCTATGAGATATTCCGTTGCAACATTTTTGTAATTCGAGAAGCGAAAAGCTTAAGAATTTTCAACTGACAAATCCAAATTAATTATGACTTGTTGTGTGTGAGAGAAACCCGAATTTCCAACAAAAAATGAATTCTCTGTACTAGATCTATCTAGTATTTACTTAGACCAGTTAAGCAGAAACTTGAGTATATAAAATACAGTATTGTCATTTTTTTCCAGCGTTATCTGATCACAATTTTAAAATAAATAATTTAGCGATTTCAGTAAATAAAAAAATCTACCACGAATGATATTTATTTTAAATCCGTGATCATGTGACTGTCTGAACAACCCTCCGTGATCATGTGACTGACTGAACAACTCTCCGTGATCATGTGACTGACTGAACAACCCTCCGTGATCATGTGACTGACTGAACAACCCTCTGTGATCATGTGACTGACTGAACAACCCTCCGTGATCATGTGACTGACTGAGCAACCCTCCGTGATCATGTGACTGACTGAACAACCCTCGAATGTTCTGTTAACCTTAAACCCTTATTAACCTTATCCGTGAAGTTATTTCTAATCACAATTACTATTATTTAGTCACCACTCAGTCAAGGGTCCCTCCTGATGTGATGGGTTAGTTTATACTAATTTATCTTAGGTCGATTGTGAAACAAGTTCTTCCAACTTATATTAATCATTCTCGACACCTCATTCCTGGTGTTATCCAGCGCCACGAGTTTATGAGACAAGAGAAGCCAGTTTCCCTATTTATTTTTTGGTAAGCGTCTAGCAAGGGAATGTTTGGTACCATTTTTACTTTGGCTTTGTTATGACGCGGCCTGGGATAAAACCGGGGGACCTTCAGTACTCGAAGCAGACGCTTTACCACTAGGCTATCTTCGTGGTCATTGTGGACTATATTAAGGTCGTTTTGAAAGACACGACAGTGATGCGACATGTATGTACATGAAACTTTACATGCAATAAAAAGATCATATTAAGTCAGACAGGGAAGGCAGCACTCAACTTAACCAGCCGAGTACAGAAAACATTAAAAACACATACAAGGCACAATGCCCAACTATCCGCCCAAGTCCAAGCTGGCGAAAAGTAGTTTCAGCGATAAACAAGAAATACCTTTATATATTATATTTAAAAAAAACAGCGTTAAGATAGCAGATATGTGTACATGTACTTGTTTTCAATAAAGATGCGGACGTTATTTCATATCGTTGAAATTGAAAACACTAATCAAACAAGAATTTATGTATTTGTCCATGTAAATTGTTTGTCAGTAAATAAAAAAAGAATAATAATATAGGTATATGTATTAGTCTAGATTCTGCGGTCCGTTATATCCGGCAATTATATGGATACATAGTGATTACCAAACTTAACTCAGACTTTAATATTAAGCGCGCATTGTGTCTGGAAAAACTGTAGACGGGACTTAAAATACCTCAAATTAACGTCGAAATTATAGACAAAAACAAAATGGGAAAAAAGAAAATCAGAAAAATAGGCTGATGTAGGATTTGAACTCCAGGCCCTCTGCTCACAAAATGAAAAGTTGTAGGCTAATGCGCTACCCATATATCTAATTCCGATACTAAATTTTCAAGCGCTAAATTACTATTATAAATCCACTCTATACTTGACCCGGGTCACATTTAGGCCTAGTCACATTAAGGTCAAAATAGAATTAATAAGAAATACACTACACACTTAGAGAAACGCGAATAACAGATCTCTGTGTGTATCTACCGTACCTATGGTTACAAGTTTAACAGAAATGTAACTTTTTTCGTGGTATCTTTTGTGATGAGTATAGGATATTCTGACCAATGGACGTAAATAAAATCGTTTCAACTATTATTTTTACAAACATGACCAAGTTCCTACGGTAAACAAGACCTATTGTTAAGTCAGTCTACCTAATGTTGGGTATGCCTCTATTTCAGGCGTCCGTAGTTACCAAGTCACGCGTACAGTGTTACACACCGTGCTTCAATCCTGTAGAGGTTCCAGGACAGTGCTGTCCGTCCTGCCAAGGTAAGAACATGTTTAGTGTTTTTTCAACATTTTCCCGTCACCTTTGCAACAATTGTTCCAGTCATTTTTTCAACATTTTGCAGTGAATTTTAAATATTTTTTTCCTGTCACTTTTTCTCGCTGGATCGACTGTGCCTTTTAAACAGAAGCTCCGAGCGTTTTTTTTTTCGCCATAAAACTTTATACCTAAAAATCGCACTGCATTTTATCTCTTTCTGGACTGACATGCGCACTCACTCCCACGCTAAATGCGCATGCGTCACCATCACGAGAGTATTTCGGACAATACCGGATGTGACAAAATCACGTTTTTCTCGTTTTTATCCGTTTTTCTGAGTCTGATTTCGATAACAATGGATGTTTTACAGCATAAATTATGTCGTATAACAATTTATTCACCGGTTATGGGGTGAACCATTCGGTTAAACATACTAAATAGATGTAAAATCACGCGTTAAGTATCTCCAGACTAATAACACGATGTTCACCGAGGTCACACGAGGTTCGCAAATGGGGGTGTGAATGTTTTGTGCATTTCCGGTACACGATAACTTATATATTTTACCTTTAATAATAAAACGGACATAAACTGCAATGCTAGCAACAAAATGACAGAAATTCTCAGTGAAACATGAGTTTTGGACGGTTTTAAAACCCGATTTCCAGATTACAATGTTGTTATTGCTGTTATGATGGCCGCAATATATCGCTGGCTGGCTGACATGATTAGAAGTACAAAATCAATATTTTGAGAAAACAAGTAAAAACTGTCTGAAACCTACTCTTATGGAATTATGGAAAAATAAGCTTTTTAAACTTCAGTTTGGTCAACATGACCATAAGGTTCATACGAAGCGCCTTGAGATACCGATTGCAAATATGCACGAGTCTAATAAGGTCGTAAGTAATCCTTAAAACTCCTAATTCTGAGCCAGCGATATGGTTTTTTCTTTATTTCTTTTTAAAAAGCAAAGAATGTAATCTTGCGTCAATTTTTAAAGATAGTAATAGTTTGGATACACTAAACAGTTGCTTAAATACCCTTTTAAAAATAGAAAAGAAAGCCATTGCATCGACAATGTAATAGGGTAATACCACGATGCTACCACCTTAATGCTGAGGAGGACCTGACTGTGCTGCCACCTTAATGCTGAGGAGGACCTGACTGTGCTGTCACCTTAATGCTGCGGAGGACTTGACTGTGCTGTCACCTTAAGGCTGAGGAGGACTTGACTATGCTGCCACCTTAATGCTGAGGAGGACCTGACTGTGCTGTCACATTAAGGCTGAGGAGGACTTGACTGTGCTGCCACCTTAATGCTGAGGAGGACCTGACTGTGCTGTCACCTTAAGGCTGAGGAGGACCTGACTGTGCTGCCACCTTAAGGTTGAGGAGGACCTGACAGTGCTGCCACCTTAAGGCTGAGGAGGACCTGACTGTGCTGCCATCTTCAGGCTGAGGATGACCTGACTGTGCTGCCATCTTAAGGCTGAGGAGGACCTCACTGTGCTGCCAATTTAATGCTGAGAAGGACCTGACTGTGCTGCCACCTTAAGGCTGAGGAGGACCTCACTGTGCTGCCATCTTAAGGCTGAGGAGGACCTGACTGTGCTGCCACCTTATGGCTGAGGAGGACCTGACTGTGCTGCCACCTTTAGGCTGAGGAGGACCTGACGGTGCTGCCATCTTTAGACTGAGAAGGACCTGACTGTGCCGCCATTTTAAGGCTGAGGAGGACCTGACTGTGCTGCCATCTTAAGGCTGAGAAGGACCTGCCTGTGCTGCCATCTTTAGGCTGATGAGGACCTGACTGTGCTGTCACCTTAAGGCAGAGGAGGACCTGACTGTGCTGCCACCTTGAGGCTTAGGAGGACCAGACTGTGCTGCCATCTTAAGGCTGGGGAGGACCTGACGGTGCTGCCATCTTTAGGCTGAGGAGGACCTGACTGTGCTGCCATCTTAAGGCTGAGTAGGACATGACTGTTCTGCCACCTTATGGCTGAGGAGGACCAGACTGTGCTGCCATCTTAATGCTGAGGAGGACCTGACTGTGCTGCCATCTTAAGGCTGAGAAGGACCTGCCTGTGCTGCCATCTTAAGGCTGAGTAGGACATGACTGTGCTGCCACCTTATGGCTGAGGAGGACCAGACTGTGCTGCCATCTTAATGCTGAGGAGGACCTGACTGTGTTGCCATCTTAAGGCTGAGTAGGACATGACTGTGCTGCCACCTTATGGCTGAGGAGGACCAGACTGTGCTGCCATCTTAATGCTGAGGAGGACCTGACTGTGCTGCCATCTTAAGGCTGAGAAGGACCTGACTGTGCTGCCATCTTAAGGCTGAGAAGGACCAGACTGTGCTGCCACCTTGAGGCTTAGGAGGACCAGACTGTGCTGCCATCTTAAGGCTGTGGTGAACCTGACTGTGCTGCCATCTTAAGGCTGAGGAGGACCTGACTGTGCTGCCATCTTAAGGCTGAGGAGGACCTGACTGTGCTGCAATCTTAAGGCTGAGAAGGACCTGACTGTGCTGCCATCTTAAGGCTGCGAAGGACCAGACTGTGCTGCCACCTTGAGGCTTAGGAGGACCAGACTGTGCTGCCATCTTAAGGCTGGGGTGGACCTGACTGTGCTGCCATCTTAAGGCTGGAAAGGACCTGATTGGTACCACCATAAGGCTGAGGAGGACCTGACTGGCGAGCAGTTTACGATTTTTGGTGGATATATTTACGATTGTGATTGGGTGTCGTAAATTGCAATATTTTGTCTATCTAGATTAAACAATGAAATTTTGTGACAGAGACACTTTAGAAATACTGTCTGTCCGGCATATTTTTTTCTGTTATAACCATAGTTTTTGGCAAGCGCCCAATATTTTGAAGATGAGTCGCCACTAATAGGGGTGTATGCAAACATTATGTTCTTCAATTTGAAGAGCTTGTCCGAAATCCACAGACGAATGTTTTATGTAGCTTTATCAAGTTAAAGCACATCAAAATACCTAAACAAGTGGGTCAAATTTAGGCCAAAGCTTAGATGTAGCCTCTGTGAGACGATCATATCATTATTTATGTCATTTCAATTGTATATTAAATAGCCTCAAATATCCAAATTAACCGCACTGACGACGAAAGCACTCCAAAAGGTCGCGAATACCGGTGGCAATAAATATTGCTCTGACATTTAAAATAATCTTTAAAACATTCATATGTAAATAAATAAGTGGAAATATTTAATATTGAAAGAAACATCAACCTGATATCGAATTTAAATCACTTCCCACGTGTATTTTGGATTTATGAAATGAGTTTATACGGCGACACATACGTCTATCTGCGGTCCCGTATAGTACATGATGGTTTACGATATAGACATATTTGTGTTATATTTTCCATATAGATACCTCTTGTATAGAAAATTGAAATATGTTCAAACACAAGTCTCGTTGAAATACCATTGAGATTTAAGTCAACACGTTATGAAGGGGGATTTAAAGGCTTACGACTGACCCTTAAGGCGGAGTTATATGTCTGTATTTGTATAGTAGAATCGAATACAGTTATTTGATCGTTTCCTGGCTGCTTTCAGTGTAAGGCGTTAAAGGCCGAGTACCATACTTTGCAATTACTATGAAAGGCACTTTGTTCTCGCGGATATATTTGCGAATGCTCATCTCTTTTTTATCTTCATCTTGAAGAGGTATCGTGTTTCAAATAAACTAAATATTAACTGAACTTGTAAATTGTAAAGAAATGCTAAGTTATTATGTTGATGTATATCAAACAGTTATTATACAAAGAATACAATCGGGTGTACAGTTTATTAGCAACTCGACTACTTACAGGACAAAAATAATTATATATAAGAAAAAACCGCAATTTTCGCGTTTTTGCACATTTTATCCATAAAATAGCGCTAATATTTCGAAATAAATGCATAGCAGACAGTTAGCTCGTATAAACTAACTTTTTAAAAATGTTTATTTAAATCGTAGTTTAAGTTTATTGCAGCCTCCTCCTTATAACATGTAGTGTAATAATTTATGTTATCATAACATGAATATTAACATAAAATAACATGGTTACTATCAATAATAGTACGTATATTGTATTGGGGGAACTCTCACCGTTGAATATTTAGCATAAAATCTTGTTCTGAATAAACATTATTATATTATATGCGGTCTGTCATTTTCATTAATTGCTACGCTCAATAAAGTAACTTTGAATGGCGTATTCGCTGCAGATAGCAATCGTGAAAGCTCGGCCATTTCCGTTTATCTCCGATAAATGTACATACTTATATTGCAATGCATAAAGGCCGTGGTGATCAGAATGCAACTCTAGCTGTTGATCCTGAAAACCGTTTTTTTTCTTTAGTGGTGTTGAATATAAAATAATGATTTATACCCGGCATGTATTTGATCGATTCTTATAAACATTCATCAATGCTGAATCATTATATAAAGCAGAAGTTCGATACCTCGACCAGTAATGTCTCGAATATTGGAGATACATTTAACTGGTTCTTAAGTCGTAAAAAAGACAAGAAAAATCGACTAAGCAGTAGTTATTAATTACGTCTAGAAAACATGTGGCTGGCTAAGAATGAGGCGGTCGTAAGTACAACATCGATATGATGAGAAAAGAAACAAACAAACTGTCTGAAAACTACTCTTTACTTATGGAAAACACTTCTTTTAACCTCAGTTTGTTCAACATGACCTCTTCCGATTTTCATGAAATTAGGCTCATAAGAAACACCTTGTGATGCAGATTTCAAATACATTGAATTTATGGGTCTTTTAAGTGCTACTTACGACCTTCTCATTCTAAGCCAGTGATGTGTGATACAACCTGTTCCGCAACCTCCGAATATAATCATCTGACCTGTGAATTAGTCTGGTGCCTGAATTAGTCTAATTTTTATTATCTTCGAAGTTAAACTAATAATATTGTAATATTGGGGGACCACGGGATTCAGACTAACCAGTGTAGTACAAATGCACACATTTCTCGCGCTGTGTTATCATTAGAATCATTGTAAAAACGTTGAACATGACAAAACGCGGTTAAATCATATACCTCATTTTTCACGATCAATGTGTACAAGAGTTGTGGGACTCATGTGTATACATAATATTATACTAGTTTGTACTACGTTGAATCGGGTCGTGTTCCTGTATAAGATTTGAATGCACATGTATGATAGCTGATAGATGACAAGATTAAGAGGGTTTTTTATGCTAAGATCTTGACTGGACGTTATCTATATAGCATTGTTCCACCCAACTACCAGCTACATAAATATACATGTTCATGTTCTAGAGGATACTGAACACTGATCAGCTGATGTGACCATAGTGTGATTGAATGGATAAACTAAATATACACATTCTGATAGTTTTACTGACCATTCCTGTTGTTCCAGGTTGTTATTTTGATGGCAGAAAGTTCAAAAATGGAGATACATTTAGTTTGTCTACAGATCCTTGTGTGCAGTGTTCTTGCAAGGTAGGTGGTCATGTCTTTGTTTTAGATACTCTTAGATTAAAGTTTACTTCTAAACGAAGGACAGTTTACCAAAATTAATTGTCAAACAATACTAACTTATAGAGCTAGCATTGTGTATGGTGTTCTTTCTGTACCCTTCGCCCTCTGCTGTTTCCTTGTCCGATTAGTTATTATCAGTGATTATCTTTTTGTAAGCAACTTTTCCTCATAACCTGATAATGGAGGAAATTATTATTCGTAAAAAGTAAATGCATATGCTGGAAGGTTTATTTCGTTTTTATTCTGAGTTTTAAATGAAGACACCGGATTGCGCTTTCTAGTTTTGGCGGTTATTGTCCGTAGCGGTGATGAGGAAAGGCTTTGGGGTCGACGATCTTATTCCAGCTATATTCTATACAGTTTTTTTTCGAATAAAACTTTTATCTTAGGTAAGGGAGACTACTCGTACATACCAATAACTGCAATCTGCATGGATTACCTCCCTTCATAATAGAAAATATAATATTTTCGAATTGGTATTTAAATGTAACCAGCTGATGATGGCATTCATAAAATAAAGTAAATTGTATATTATTATTGATTATTTTATTAATATAACTATATTTGACTTCAAATACGTGAGCAAAGACCATTATTACAAATAATCTGTCTGCAACGTTCATTTTCAGTGACATGAAACATTTTAATAAAGACAACCTGTCGACAAAGAACACGTTCATGTATAGTCTAGAACCTCTCTAGAGGATCAACCTTAGGGAAACAATATGTTTGGTTGTTGTACAGAGGTTGTTGTCCTGGAGAGGTAAAATGTGTTGAAAATGGTTTCTTCTGGAACAAAATGATTTATTGCTTAAGAAAGCATTTTGATGTCCGCTCTGGAGAGGTTAGACTGTAGTACCACAGTAACTTGCATAATTGAAAAAGAAATGAAAAAAAAATGATAAAAAATCAATACTGATAGCCTGTATTAAAATATATTTTATTGGTAGGCCTAGATCTACTGATTTTTTTTTAGATTTTTTTTCTTTTTTTTAAATTATGCAAGTTCCTGTGATAGTACATTATCAAATATATTTGTATATTTCTTTTCAGGATGGGAATATATCGTGTATAAAACAGACTTGTCCGTTATTGAATTGTCCGAAAGAGTTTGTGTATAACGTCACTGGAGAATGTTGTCCAAAATGTAAAGGTGAGTCTAAGGTTTGTAAACTTTATGCTTTGGTCAAAACTGAATGTTCCTGTTGCACCAGTATGTCTGTCATCTGATCAACATGACTTCCTCACATTGGCAGTGACAGTCTGAGCATCTCGGCCTTCAAACTTGTAAGTTTATTTACTAGTACCGAAAAAGATTTTTCATGATTGTTTAAATCAATGTAGCCGTATACATGTATTCTGTGTTCTAATACAGCATACATTGCGCAGACACTACTAATAGGTAGTCAGTAAAAACGTTTTGACATACATAAACTCAATAATCTTACTGTTTCGAGACGTTTTGTGTGAGTTAAATGATTTAAAGCACAAGTAATAAGGTCACAAAATGTTTTCAATGCGAAATTAGCTTTGAAATAAGCCAAAAACAGAGCTACTGACTTCCGAAAACAGTTTATAACGTTACTTTTGCATGTTTAATGTTCTTATCGGATTAACGTCTAATACAAACGTGATTTAAACCACAGTTTCAGCTTCGATTTTGGTGTTTTGTGTGGTTTTTTTTTCGGCGAGAACTTCGCCAAGCCGAGTTTAGGAATATTTATGTTTCTTAACTGAACAATTTGCCTATAATTACGTTTTCTGTTTCCGCACCGGCACTAGCCTCAACAACTGAATGTGGGGTAAATGCCATAAAAGTCTGCCGAGTGTAAATATTGAATTATTACCGTTGTCTCTGAACGCGCCTTACGTAAAACACTGGAAATTATCACTGTACTCAGATTCAAACAATTCTGTTTTCTTTACATAGTGATAAATGACACTCGTGCCGTACATGTTTTCGTACCGACTTTCATCTACAAGTGATAGATAGTGAAATACTTAAACGTGTTTCTCGTTGAACGTAAATTCCAAAGTACTTAAATTCAGCAACCAATTTTCTGACGATATTAAGGTAATGGTATGAAGTATGCTTTCTTAGTCATAAGACAATAAACTCAAATTTACGACCAGCTTGGATCTGTTCTAAAAGTAACACAGTGGCCTACTTTAGGAAAATCTTGCTGTCGGTAGAAGAGCGTTAGCTTTGACAGCTCTGACCTGAAGCTTGGGCTTTGCTCACGAAAGGCTGTAGAACATCTTATAATATCTTCTGGTATCGAACGCACGCTTTTAATACGAAGGTCGGGCCTCGCCTCGTGACCGTGTGATACAAAAGTCTGAAGACGATGTAAACGTACAAGTCGACGACACACTAGTATACGAAATGTGTGAGAGAAGAGAAGCTAGTTTGGAGAACTAAATCACAGTCCATTTCAAGTTCAAATCATCAGACCATTTGGTAATATAAAATTGAAATGAACTCTGGTATATGATGTATTACTTGTACTCGGGCTAAAACTGTCGAGTCAGTAGTTTTCACCAGTAGTGTCTCTTGCTGCCCAATATATGATACATACATTTTAATGCATAAATATCGAAATAAAAACGTCGGTAAAATCATGCGTATTTTGCAAGTCATAGACAAAACATTGTTTGTAGTTATATGAACCACTAAAATAGACACACGCGGCTCCGTAGTGTCATCGATAGAAACTTTCGGAAACTCTGCTTTACCAATGTTTTATGAATACCAATTTGTCGTGGTACGAATCCGACAGTTTACACAATTTACTTCTCTCAACTGATGCTAGAAATTGACGCAGACTAGTTTGCAAGGAATGATCAGCACAGTATGAGGGTGATTATCTAGATTGAATTCAACGCCTTATCGGACTGTTACTATAAATTGACTGTGTTAGCTTTGTAAAAAAAGCTAGCTGGTTTAGAGGGTGAATATCCTGATATAATTTAACTAGCTGGTTTCAATAATGTGTTCTATAATGTTGCGCATTTAGTCAATTTGTTCGTGTTAAAAGTAATTAAGGTGGAACAACATACATATACATCAACAGACTGTTTCAGACTAATTGACTTAGTTTCAGTTACAGATAACTTCCATGTACTAAACATATATGCGTTTGACTTCCTACATAGCGATATCAAGCTATTTAGGAGACTTTTCATTCAAAGTCCTGACATAAGGCCGGACAGTTTTTGATATAGTCTTATTCGCCGAGTAACATACCAGTATCGTTTTAAAGAGGACTGCGCTACCTAGTGCGCATAGGCGGCTATATAAAACAAACGTTAAATTT
Source organism: Spisula solida (assembly GCA_947247005.1). Taxonomy (NCBI): domain Eukaryota; kingdom Metazoa; phylum Mollusca; class Bivalvia; order Venerida; family Mactridae; genus Spisula; species Spisula solida. The sequence goes on along the minus strand of OX365961.1, from coordinate 2,723,417 downwards.
AATTCCAATGATAGCATATTTTTGTTTGTATGAATGTATGTATGTAATACTATGCTCATTCGAATTACATTAGGATGTTTGTTTGTTTATTCGAATATTTGTTAGGATGTTTGTTCTTATGTATGTATCATGTAAAATAAAAATTGTATGAATATTTTTGTGATGATGTACTGAATAGCACAATACTAAAGAAATAAAGAATTTATCTATCATATTAATGAATATACTGATGTAAAATATGCAAGAAATAGATAGAATGAACCAAATGCAATGGTAGGTTATTTGAAAACCTTGTATCTTGAAAACGATCCTGGTGACATATATTTGTATGATTTTAAAGTAGTTTTAGATACTTGTTCTGTCATTTTAAGATGTTTTGTTGAAAATTCGATCGTTAGATAAAAAGCGCACGTACCTCCTTAAATGACGGAAGTTGTCGCATGGACTCGAGCAAACAAACTGTGTCATGCGATATGTTAAATGGTTCTAATTTAAGCTTGCTAATGAATAGAAGACTTGCATCGACAATTGGAACAATTCTCATTTGTATTGGAAATTGTCGGTCAGTTTCATAACATCCTATAAACATGTTCTTAGGCAGACCATAAACTTAGGTTATCACCATTTAACATAAAACATTAACCGATAGCTGTGGGAAGTCTACAGGATATTTGACATTCATTTCGACATTAAAAAACTAGTAAGTTGATTGTCGAATTCGAAATTCAACTTAGTGTTTTTGAATGTCGAAATTCAACTTATTGTTTTGAATGTCGAAATTCAACTTAGTGTTTTTGAATGTCGAAATATCGTGCAAACTTCACACAGCTATAACCGATGAATTGTAGAAAGAAGGGGATTTAAAAGTATCCTTCAACCAACCAACATATACAAGTATTTAATTAGTTAATTAATTGTTATAAGATACATCTCAGCAAGTGTTATTTTGGCATTGCTTCTAAATGCCGGATGATTTACCCTCACCATCCATATTATAATTGTATAATAATTGGATCGTAAAGTGGTTGCCTACGTTGAGTTTGTATAATCCAATTAAGAATTGGCTAATTCAGCTGTTATTGCCATTAATTAAGTCAAATTTAGTGAAATACATTTACATATGTACTCCTAATCAAGTTAACATTCACATTAAGAATATAATCTTAATTTAATATTTGTTTTACACCATATGAAATGTGATTACGCATCAATTTACAGGCCGCAAGCCTATATTAGCCCTAAGTATTACAAAATGTATACTTAGTCTTGTAAATAATCGACACACACCTATATATAGAACCATGTCAATTAATTTATAATTTTACCAAGAATTTGGAAATTAAGAAATGTGTTGCTTGTTAAACGCTTTGACAAAGACTTACGCAATCGCATTAATAGATATATCAAACTCTGAAACTAAAACATTGGCGCGAATTTGTCAATTTTAGGAAGTGGTCAACTGTTTAGAATCATCAAACAGAAACCTTCAATTTAACATACTAAATGTTGGCTTTTACTTTCGTCTATCATTGATTCTGCAGATTATTTCCCTACAAGCGTTTTAACAAGGTCCATGTTTTCAAAATTTCAAGCATTTTTGCTTCGATTTTGCAGAATTCATCCTTAGCGTTTGACACAAGATCCTTGTTTTCCGCACAGCACCATGCATTCTCACATCGATTTTTCAGAGATCGTCCCTTGCGTTTAAGAAAGATCCATGGTTTTTATTAGAATATCATCAGACATTTTCACTTCGATTTTGCAGAATTTATCCGTAGCGTTTTGAAGATCCATATTTTCATTTTCTAGGTACATTTGTACCAGAACATCGGCAAAATAATGTTTTGTTATCGTCAAAATTTCAGGTGAAAGAAAGATCTTCAATCTCCCCGGTGGTCGATGTTTCTTTCAGAAGAAAATTTACAATGATGGAAGAATGTTCAAACCGGATAAATGTACGCGATGTGAATGTAAGGTAGGTAACTCTGTACAATAATGTAAGATAAATGTACGCAATGTGAATGTAAGGTAGGTAACTATGTACAATAATGTTAGATAAATGTACGCTATGTGAATGTAAGGTAGGTAACTCGGTACAATAATGTTAGATAAATGTACGCTATATGAATGTAAGGTAGGTAACTCGGTACAATAATGTTAGATAAATGTACGCAATGGGAATGTAAGGTAGGTAACTCTTTACAATAATGTTAGATAAATGTTAGCAAATGGGAATGTAAGGTAGGTAACCCTGTACGATAATGTTAGATAAATGTACGCAATGTAAATGTAAGGTAGGTAACTCTGTACGATTTTGTTAGATAAATGTACGCAATGTGAATGTAAGGTAGGTAACTCTGTACGATTTTGTTAGATAAATGTACGCAATGTGAATGTAAGGTAGGTAACTCTGTACGATTTTGTTAGATAAATGTACGCAATGTGAATGTAAGGTAGATAACTCTGTACGATTGTGTTAGATAAATGTCCGCAATGTGAATGTAAGGTAGGTAACTCTGTACGGTAATGTTAGATAAATGTACGCTATGTGAATGTAAGGTAGGTAACTCGGTACGATAATGTTAGATAAATGTACGCGATGTGAATGTAAGGTAGGTAACTCTGTACGGTAATGTTAGATAAATGTACGCTATGTGAATGTAAGGTAGGTAACTCGGTACGATAATGTTAGATAAATGTACGCGATGTGAAGGTAAGGTAGGTAACTCTGTACAATTATGTTAGATAACTGTACGCAATGTGAATGTAAGGTACGTAACCCTGTACGATAATGTTAGATAAATATCCGCAATGTGAATGTAAGGTAGGTAACTCGGTACGATAATGTTAGATAAATGTACGCAATGTGAAGGTAAGGTAGGTAACTCTGTACAATAATGTTAGATAAATGTACGCTATGTGAATGTAAGGTAGGTAACTCTGTACAATAATGTTAGATAAATGTACGCGATGTGAATGTAAGGTAGGTAACTCTGTACAATAATGTTAGATTAATGTACGCTATGTGAATGTAAGGTTCGTAACTCGGTTCAATTCTGTTAGAGTGCCCGCTTCGATTTTTGAAGAACAAACACATATGCCCGATGAATACTAAAGAATATAAAACTTGTTAAATGATCCAAATTTTAATTTTAACCATGTCCAACATGTAACAATGTCGTGGTGATATAAATTAGTAATTACTTATTTGATATAAATTTATACATTGTAGAATGGTACCTCTATATGTGACCGTGAATCGTGTCCACATTTATCATGTGCCGAGGACCAGAGACTTCCGGTACAAGGATCCTGTTGTAAAATGTGTCCGGAGAAAAAGCAGTGTATATATAATGGTGTATTTTACATGGTGAGTAGTTGTTGACGTCATGTTTGTGTTTGTATTGTAAAAAAAAACGTTTGTATAACGATGCTTATTAATTTACTAGGTTTTAATTGAACCACACACGCTTAGTATTAAGATTCTCTTCAATACTTGAATAAATGTGAACGGCTAACATGGCAAACTTGTAACGAGAGGTATATGCTATTGAATGTAATTGTGTTACTTTTACATTGAATCGTATTTATCACATAGCCTGTGGTTCAGGGTGCTTTTTTATCAAAACACTTACGAATAACTTAAAGTAACGCTCGAATTAAAAAACTTTATAACTCTTTAACAACTGCAAGTTGGTGACGGAAATGGTTTGTAGAAGTTCATGAACTAAATTATTATTAGTATTGCAGCTCCATTTACCACGCTTTATAATTGAAAACAAATAATAAATAATTAAAAATTGATAGTAAGTTTGCGATGTCCGTAAGTGCTTTGATAAAACGGTATCCAGGAGTGTTGTTTACATGTTCACGCGATATCGTTCAGCAAACATTATACGTTATTATATTAAAATAAGCCGAATCATAACATGTGCATCTTTTGTACAATTAATTACTACACTATTTGTAAAGATGATCGATTCCCGACAGCCCCCAGTTCACTTTCTTTGCCAGTTCTTACGGTTATGTGATAAACAGAATATTGTATTCATTTTATTCCTAACTATTGTTTTTAAAATCGTTGACAGAAACAATTTGACATTCGATAGAGCATTGTATTATATTGTTTTAGTCAACTTGTTTAATAAAAATTGTATGAAATAAACACATGTGCAAGATCCTCGTTTTGCGTCTGTAAGGCAGTGATACGTATATTCCCCTAGTGACGTAAATTCTTGTCAACATGACAGCGACGTTAAATGCAATTAAAGAATCGACTTTTCACGTCAATTTTTACAAGGCAGTTAATAGATCAAGCCGAGGAAACATATACATGTACTGTTTTTATTTGTCCAACCTGGATTATTTTTTTCACCATTTAAAGAACAACATTACTAAGCGAGGTGAATGTTTTTAAATTAGTAACCAAACTGGAACTCGCCCTGTGTGAAGATCGCGACGTTTTCTCGCCTTATAATGTGGGATTTGGTGTCCGGTGTTACCCTTTTATTGCATTTATCTTCAATCAGATCCATTCGGCTGTTTTAGAAATTACACCTCGGAGGTAACATGGCGTAACGTAGTCCCTACATTGTTACACAAGGGACATTATGCAAAACGTTTGTTTGCCTAAATATTCAGAATTCATTTTAGAACATGTAAAAGTTTTGCCGATTCCTGATTCTTGACTAAAATAGCACTTGTCCGAATACAGTCCATGAAAACCGGTGCGGTGAAACAGTCGCCATTTATGACTTAAATTTTTTTTTTGAGAAATAACGTTAAACCCGCATAAACAAACATACACACAAACATTTTATCTTAATTTTACCAGCATGATCAGCAGTGGAAGCCAGACACGTGTACGACATGTGACTGTGATAACGGGTTGACCCACTGCCAAACACAGAAATGTGATAACGCCCTCTGGTGTCCACAAGGTTTCACACTACAATTTGATGACTCAGAATGCTGTCCTAGATGCATTGAAAGTAAGTAGGCCTACATATCCATCTTACATTTTATTAGTCAGGTATATTGCATGTTTTTAGACGACAATTTATTTTCAAAGATATTTAGATTTTTACGTATTTGGACAAGGAATGGTATCTTCTCCAAAGCCTTATTCATTAAGCGCATTTAGTCAAGAAGCGTAATATGACGTCATATTTTGTTCAGCATATTATGTTGAATGTAATAATTTGTAAATTAGTTAAAAGTTTCTAAGTGGTTATTGCGAGCGATGACGTCATAGTTGTAACATCATCCTCTGAACATTTGCTGAAATCAGTAATACGACGTATATATATTCGATTATTTCCGGCAAACTTCCGTAATAATGGCGTCTTTAAATTTGAATATTTTCATTTTCAGCTCGGGCAGTTTGTACAGTGTATGGTGACCCTCACTATCGAACATTTGATGGACGAATGTTCAACTTTCAGGGGCCGTGTAAATACATTCTCACTGAAGACTGCTTTGAAAAGTCTTTTTCCGTCCGGGTACGAAACGATGCAAGGACGAGTAGCAGTTATACTTGGACGAAAATGATTGTGATATTTTTAAAAAATGTTAGGATAAATTTACACCAAAACTTACGGGTAAAGGTTAACAGGAAGACCGTTAAACTTCCTTATAAACACAATGCAATTCCTAGTTTTACAATTGATATTACCGGTCACATGGTTGTATTAAACTGGTCACGTGGTCTGACGGTCACGTGGGACGGTGATAGTTTCGTTGATATCTCAGTGTCAAGTAAATATAAACGAAAACTTTGTGGTTTGTGTGGCAACTTCAACGGCCTCGGCTTTGACGATTTGACTGGCAAAGATGGCCGCCAATATTTCACCGGTGAGGAGTTCGGAGAAACATGGCGGTATGGAAGTCGAAGCGCATGCGTGATCAAACCGGAAATAGCTCCTGAATCTCAGTGCTTGAATAATACTATAGCAAATCTACGTGCCAAGAAAGAGTGCAGTTTTCTATTAGGTTCTGTCTTTCATAGATGTAAGAAGACGGTCGATGTTCGTCCTTACTACAGGTAACGGTACTAACGAGCGGCACGAAATACCCAAATTCACCTAAATCCAACCCAAATCTGTTTTGTTCTCACTCAAATATGCATAGCAACTAGATGCTATTCATTGAAACGAATAAACATACTAAAAATATTATGATCAGCCGACTTTAAGACGGCTACGAAACTGCATGCCATTGCAGTTTGGTATTCCGCACTCTTTGGGCTTTGGCTAGATTTGGTTATTTCGTGAGGCAGCCAATCTTCACCATTATCAAATACTTGTTGAATGATTCAGCGTTTGAAATAAGTATGTAATCTGCGACGTCAATTTTATTAGGCTAACCATGTCCGGTATTATCCGCCAATATCGGAGAATAAAGTATACATGTAGTTGGTGATCATTTAAATATCTCTACCTAAACAGTTAATTGTTATGAATGCTCTGGTCTAGGGCTGGCAAATTCCCGAAAATGACGCCATGCCCAAGTAAATATTTGAAATAATACTATTACAGTTCTATTTCAACGTTACTTTGTAACTGGTGGAGTGTTTCTAACTTCTATTCCATGAATTATTGAATGAATGGTTAACGTTTTATGTCTCGCACATTCACATATAGTGGGGGTATCTTGTATTTCATGCTGGATGTCTGTCTGAATGGATATAGCAAAGTGTCCGCGCAGGTGATTCTTAACCATTGGTCGGTTATATATAAATACTCGATACTAAGCCTAGTTGTTTATATTTTCAGGAATCTAACATCGGGTGGTTTTTGTAAGAGTTATGATCCCTTGTTGGAGGCACATGTTTTTGTATCAATAAACGTTCTCTGATGTTCTATATTGTTTTCTCTATCTTACGTTACAGTGCTTGTATCACAGACACGTGCGAGTGTCCGCACAACAAAAGGTGCGAATGTGAATCATTCCGGGCATACGCTCGCGCATGCGCACAGGAAGGAGTACATATCAACTGGGAGCCAGTGGCCCCTTGTGCAGGTACGTTGGGCTAAGTTCTCAAAAGTATACACTGTACCTTGTCTTATATCTTCTTCATCATCGAATCTCTTGAAGTATTAATAAGCAATACGTTATTTTTTGTCTAGGAGTTCGTCACATTAGTTCAACATTCAAACATATCACATTGGAGTCAATGGCCCATGTTGCAAGCATGTGGGGTTCTCAAGCGCTCTAAGACATATAGTCAGTGTTGTTATCCACGGACCAACCTTCAACTGATGTGGTGTGATGGAGTCACATTGGTACTGGCTCCTTGCTGACCCGTTTGCGTATTTTTGTGATAGCCGAGTGGTCTAATGATCTCGTACTTCGCAGTGCTAGGCAATGTCGCCGTACTGTATTGGTTGGAATCCCACTAGAGATACATACTTATATTTAATATTGCCCTACTTTTTATCTAGAGGTCAATTGTCAATTTTGTCTTAGATTCTTAATCTTATTTAGTGGAATGTTTCATGTCTAAGCATACATTATATTATTGTGTCACTCAATCTGAATAATTGAATAAGTGTTAAAGTTTACAGATCCCTGAACGTAATTTGCCGCCGTTGGGAATAGGTTGTATCAACATTTAATACAGTTAGTGTGCCCCGACGGATGTTTCCATCTATGATAAACAAATTCCACATTTTTAGTTTTGTGTTTAAATTTTACGAAGAATGTTAAATCTTTCATGTAGTTTCAGATATACAGACTCATTTATTTTAATTATTTAAGAAATAAAAAATATCCTCATTCAGGCTGTTATTTTTAGCCCCACTATTCGTAGGATAAGGTAGTCACCGGAGTTTAGGAACATGTTTTTTAACCTCTTATATTTCCAAAGTCCTTTGCAGTATTGCTTTTATACTTTGCATACTTGTTCGCCTTCATGACCCCAATCGATATGCAGAAGTAGGTAACTCTATCGAGCATTTTGTTGAAACTATGCCCCCTTTTTAGCTCCACTATTCGTAAAATAAGTGGGGCTATTGCAGTCACCCGAGCGTATGCGTCGACGTCCCTTTCTTTCAGCAGTCATATTTGGTGTAATTGTTTGTTTGGTTGCTTTAGACAGTTTTTTTTAAATACATTATTTAGTCGCTGACATGATTTCAGGTTGTATCAATTTAATTTCACCTAATTAGTTTTTCTTTTTCTTTCAGCTGAGAGCAAGTGTCCAGTGGGTGCAAAGTTCAAGAAATGCGCCACACCTTGTCCAAAAACATGTGATAATTATAATAAGATAGAGCCATGTCTCAAACCCTGTATACAAGCCTGCCAGTGTCGATCAGGACTATTGTTGCACGAGAACACGTGCATACCTTCCAACAATTGTCCTCGTAGATGACGTCCATTAGATTAGTATACTTAATTGTCGAAGGCTCAGTGCAAAACTATTGTTCATGCCTATATAAATTGATGTAGTTACCATAGTTTTGCACCGATCCCTCGTAATATAATGACAGATCGTTCGCAAGAATCGTCACTGGTGACGTCCTATTTTACGTTGATCTGAAAATGAGTACAAATTTAAGTTAAAATGATGTTGATATTTTTATTAAAATATACGTATTTTTGCAAAATAACAGACGCGTCACTTTAATCCAGGTTGCCGTATGATGTATAATCTTGAATATTGTCTCCAAGATCAACTTTACGGGTCAATTTTTATTTCACATTTTTTACGAAATTTATTTTGTTTTATGCTTTTATCGGTCACATTTTGTTTATGTTTTAAACTAATACGTAGTCTACCTAGATATTTACTTAGACATATGTTAACCTCTTTTAATAAGTTTTAAAGACATTTGGTAGGAATTGTTCAATGGTTCAAAAGTTATTGACAATGGTCGTTGCCAGCGTAACCTTTTCTGAAAAATGTGTATAGACGGTACACGGCTTATTAAGCGGAGTCTAGATAATCGGCCCTCGAAAGGTCGTATAACGGCCCTCAGGGCCATTTTTGCTTCATGTTCTGCTTTCGGCTTTGTGCTTAAGGCCGTGTATTAGAATCTAATTACCATCAATTTATAGAAAAACAAAGGAACATTTTAAGTGGATGACATCTACTGCCACGTGTCGAAAATATTTAATTAAACAATATGGTCGACATTAAACTACGTTTGAGCTAGATATATATATTTCATCCAAATTAGAACATTTAATTTACATCTAGTTCGTAATTAGTGCCAATCTTTAGCTCATTTCCACGTTATCCGAAACGAAAAATGACTTTTTAATAATATTTTGTGAGATTTTATGTCTGATCGATTCATGTGATTTTGAGACTTTTTTATTTTTCCTAATTATCATACCGCATACTCATAGTGGACCTTTTTATATTTTTTAATACCGGTGAATATTTTTACTCATTTGATCAAAGCGACTCATTTCATTATTGATGTACAGTTTATTTCATCATATAGCATATTCGTCATTCATATCTACGGTCGTGTTATCCCCAATCAATAATTTTATTATGTTATACTTTTTAACATATTGTATCAATACGCCATTTCCCAGACGTCATTTTTCTGACGTCATCTTCGAACTATGTCACGTGACACATGCTCTGTATGAAGTTATTAATGTTTTTAAATCGATTCGATCATCAGATTAAATAATAGCTTTTAGCATTTTTTGAAGAATAAAACGATGTTATTACTAAATTTACTTTATAATGAGAACAATACAGAGTATTATTTTTTATATCAAATAACCCATTTCCCTATTAGCTAAAGTTGATAATTGAATTATTGACTCGATTAACACTCGAAATACAAGAATTACAAACGAATTCGCTTCTTTCCTGATTACTTTTTTAAAAAAAAAAGAATACTGTCTGAATTAGAGAATGAAAAGAAAACAAGAGGACCAAAAGGGCCATGAGCTGTTCAACTGTCATTGTATGAGTGAGCTAGGGCCCCTAAAAGGTCTCATGTCGTTTTCAAAAAAACAATTCCGTATATCTAAAAAAAACGATGGCATTGATTCCCGTTTCATTTTAGTCATTTTATAATTAGATCTAGATCTAGTGTCTTTCCAATATATACAAATGGCCAGTGAACTGATTATTGTTACATGTGTATTTGTATTGTTATTTTGTATTTGTCATCGACGTTAGATACTCTATCACAAAAATCTCTTTTCAACAGACACCTATAGTTTCAATCCTAACTCGTCTGCACCGACCAGTCTCTTGTTTCTAAAGATATCCGCTGCATTTCCTGACACATATATGCCTCGTTAGTGGTAGGTCACTACTGGTTGACCCGGTGTCAGGATAATATGACTGGATAGTATCAGTATGGCGGAAATATCGTTGACCCGTCGAATTAAAAAGAAAACATCTAAAAATAAGTTTAAGTCTATCAGGCTAGTACAGTTGTAGAGCGCATGACTGTCACGGCTGTATGCGTCAAACTTGCAAAAATGATCAAAGATAATCTCTGAATAAAGACCACCGTTAGTCTCTTTCGGCATATCATATCTGTAAATAATTACAGGTAACTGTTGATCAAAGGTTTTATGTTAATAGTGTAACAATGAACGTAGTTTTCTGTTTGACGTGCTTCTATTCCATATGTATGGTGTACTAATGTCGTTCTATAGTGAATCAAGTGTATGGTGTAATGATGGTGACATTGTTCTAATGCATATCATTTGGTGCACGAAATAGTAGATTTATTTTGTGGATAAATTCGTATTGTGTTGAATTTAAGGAGCCTTTTTCTTTATACTCAAATAGTTTTTATTTTAACTTTTCAATATCGTGTTGTACAAAACGATTAGATAATATGTTTTATGAAATAATGTATGATTAAATAACTCTGATAATTATGAAATATCATGGGATGCTTAGTGTTCAACTTATTATACCACTAAATATGGAATCATAAACAAACTAGAACAAATTACTTACTGCTTGTTCATAAAAAAAGTTCTTGATTTTTCTGGAATCTTAGTAAGACCACAGTTAACTTTATCATTGATAAAGAGTAAAAAAAAATATTTTTTTATAAAATTTATTAGATAACATAAATTTTATAAAAAAAGTTTACTATTTACCAATGATAAAGTTACTTGTTAGTAAGACAGTGAAAGTGATTACGAAGGTTACTATTCGAGTCTGTACTAGACCTACAATGACAGATGTACGACCTAGATTGTTTTATATATCTGTATTTATGTATACATGTACATTAGTAGTTTGAATTTTATGAATGGGTTTATGAGATTTTAATCGTTATCGTATTAAATTAGTGCTGCCATTTTCTTTTCTAGTTAATATTCCAGTATTTGATCGTTTAACTGGTAACTGGTAACTTTATTTTAGTTGATAAAATCCATATAGAATAAATAATACAATTTCAACTATTGACTATTAGTTTAAGCCCACATAGAGCAACATGTCTCTGATTATTAATGAATCAATAGTTTTCAACCATGATGAAATTATGCTTTCCCTTAAAAGTAGTGTACATGTATTAACTGTGTGCTGTATATCAGAAATTAATTGAGTTTACACTTTCTATTAGAGATTAAACAATAGTCTATTAAGTAAACTTTGTATAATATAGTTAGTTATTTGGTAGGATTTTAACAATTCAATTAATTCAATTGATCAACCATGTTTTACGAGTTGATTTGCTGAATTATGTGGGCATGTATGCGAGTTTTGGGTGGTGGGATGGAAATGGTGGGTAGATGTCCGTGTGTACGTCGAAATTTGTCTTATTAATACTGTTTATATCCCCCCTAATATGTACTTTACCTACGGACATAACTGTTTACAGGATTGCTTATCAGCATGGGATGTTGTGCATCTAACGTTTTGATCTTTAGTTTTGCTGTATCCAAGTGTCAGTATAGTTTGTGACCAACTCGCACATACTTCAAATTGCTAGATGGCACAGTATAGTATGGGTTCAAAGCCCAATATAGGTGCAAACATTTTGTGAAATATCCGTTTCTTGCTGCTTATTGTTCTGTGTATCGTATTTAAAGACTTGTGGGATAAGACAACTTGTGAAATATAATATACAATGCACATATATTGACTTGAACCTGAACTTTATGCACGAATATTTCACAAGGTCCCTGCGTTGAAAATATCAAAGTCTGCGAGAAAATCGTGAAATATTGATCCTTTACATTTGTGTTTGCAATCACCTGGAACGTCTACTGGAAGCATACAACCTCGGTTATCAATACATGTACAGTCAGATCTCGATATAACGACACCCGATATACTGACAAATTCATTATACTGACATCAAATTTGGGGACAAAAGTATTAAAATGCTCTTTATATCCATTCAGTATACTGACATATTCGTTACAACGACATTTTTCTTAGAAACAAACAGCTTCGTTATATCGAGTTCTGACTGTATAGGCATATTATCAGCTGTTAAATTTGCTATTTGGAGGACGAGGAATATGTTAAAATATTCGCACTACAACAATATTAAGTTTTAATTACTTAGGTGTCACACAGACATGGCCTATCGATGGCTGGTATGAATGCTGCGAATCAGTCCATTAGATACAGTACAAACTCTGCATAGTAATACATCCACTGGGAACTGCAAACATTAGATACAGTACAAACTCTGCATAGTAATACATCCACTGGGAACTGCAAACATTAGATACAGTACAAACTCTGCATAGTAATACATCCACTGGGAACTGCAAACATTAGATACAGTACAAACTCTGCATAGTAATACATCCACTGGGAACTGCAAACATTAGATACAGTACAAACTCTGCATAGTAATACATCCACTGGGAACTGCAAACATTAGATACAGTACAAACTCTGCATAGTAATACATCCACTGGGAACTGCAAACATTAGATACAGTACAAACTCTGCATATATAGTAATACATCCACTGGGAACTGCAAACATTAGATACAGTACAAACTCTGCATAGTAATACATCCACTGGGAACTGCAAACATCAGATACAGTACAAACTCTGCACAGCAACACCTACTGGGGACTGCAAACATTAGATACAGTACAAACTCTGCACAGCAACATCCACTGGGAACTGCAAACATTTGGTCGTTGTCTAGAGGTTGTTGCTTTACAAAGATTGGCTGTATGGTAAATATCGACTCTGGGAATTTTTGAAGGTGTTGCCATATAGAGGTTGTTGTTCTACAGAAGGCTGATCTGCACTGTATACTTATATAGGAGTCGTATTCAAACCCTCATCCGGTGGGAGGGTTTCGAACCAACTCAAACGTTCAAATCCCACCCAGTGGTTTAGGGTTCAAATATGATTTTAATAATGAATCGGTTGCCCTGTTAACGAGAAAAAATAGTTTTACATGTTATTTAACTTATCTAATTTTCATTATATCTAGATGAAATAATCAATTAATTAATTAGAATGTGTTTATTATTATGTTAATTATTTAGTAATTGACCATGTGACAAATGTTTAATAATGTAAATTTGGTAGCGTATATCTTTGAGTCCGTTGTCTACCTACATGTGCCACTTTTATATGTTACTCTTCATTATTAACGTTTCGGCCTGAGCCTTTCTCTGTATAATGTAGACAAAAACTTTTGTTTGTTTATTTTGAGAAAGGCTCAGGCCGAAACGTTAATAAATGAAGAGTAACATATAAGAGCGGTTCTTATAAACAATTCCCTATGGAATAAAATCAGAGTTACATGTACCATGTAGCGATTTTGGTCGGGTTGCATACCGATCACTTAACCATAGAAGGCATGTGGTCAAGTCAAGTCAAGTCAAGTCAAAATTTATTTATTGTCGGAAATGTGGTTACAACAAAATAAACATAAGCTAAGTATAGCTTTTGATCTGAACTTTTACCACCTTGGAAAGTGCTTCAAAGCGGTTTCTTAAGAAACGGACCCCTGAAGACCGTTGACGTGGATGAGCGCTACGTAGCGCTCTTTCCACGGGATGTAACCCATGCCTTCTATACTTAAATGATCGGGGGTAACTGAATAAAAGGCGCTCGATAGCGCTTTGCTTAGGCAACGGACTCATTGTTCGCAGAATTGTACGAAGTCCCCCGAAAGGCTATTTTTCTGACTCAAGAAATGACGTCATTTGACAAATGAATTTTAACCTGTGCAGATTCACATGGGAGGTAACTCTTATTCAAGGACGACAACTGTGCATACATTCAAGATACTTATCCAATTATATTTATTTACTACATGTCGTGTTTTAATTGTACATATGAGTAATAAGTAATTTATTTCTTGGCCACCATGGCTGTATCTTTCATTTTTTACACTTTTATTTGTTTATTTATTTTTGTGCCATGATAATAAAATTACATAAAATAAAAAGTATATAATGTGAGTTTGCTTATCTTATGACTTTCATCCCATAAAATACAGTTTACGGTTTGTAAAGTTTTGCTGTGGCTTTGGGAAAAACATTTTCCAATAACAGATTTTGTTCAGACTTAAACCTGCAGGTATCATCCTAGAACAGAACAACTCAAGATAAATCATAGGTCACTGTTCTTGTTAGGGAGTTAGGGATTCTCCCTTAAAATTATATTGTCCTCAAGTAAGCATAGTCAAGGGCATATAACTCCTGAACAAGCCGTGGAAACATTTTACTATTTCTAGCGTGATACTGTGTTAATATCTAAACTAAATACTTTAATGCACAGACAAGTCAATGAGATAACAGAATGTTGGACAGTGAAAGCGGCACTCAACTTAACCAGCCGAGTACAGAACACATAACAACATCACAATACCACAATTGCTCGACACAATGCCCAACACATACCTGAACGAGACAACGAACTGCCCAAGTCAAAGCTGTCAAAAAAGCTGTCAAAAAAGCTGTCAGCCATACAGAAGCGGTGTTAGCGCCTAGAAACCCTCGAAAAAGACAGACACAAAACGTAAGTTATCTGTATCCCCCCAAAGGTTATTTCACACAAATCTGTTTAACTGACTCCCACAATGAAAGACACGTTGAATGGCTTTGTAAATATTAGCATATTACCATACAGGGGGGTAAACAAAATCGCAAATGATAAGTACACTGACGTGAAGTTCGGGTTGGAAAGAATTCTATTATTGTGATATTTGCACCCTCTCATTCAAAAACGTGCAGCTACTAGTACCTTTATACCAATCTTCAGTTTATGTTCTAAACGAGTGAAAGATTGTTTCGATTTGAAATAAAGCTGATTTAATGCAACAGCAGACACATGTTGATACGATAAAGTTGAAATGATAATAACAAATCGTTAACAACAGAAAAAGAACACACAGAGAAGAAAATAACATACATGTATTACAAACATGGGCAATTCACAAAGATAAACACACTAATGAACAAAAATAACGCTGAACAGACACAGAATTCGTCACTTCCCTTCGACAACCTGCCGCATCAATCAGTCAAATATAACAGCTGTAACGGCGAACACGCATCACAAGAATGACCACACATCACAAGGACGACCACGCCTCACAAGGACGACCACACGTCACAAGGACGACCACGCCTCACAAGGACGACCACACGTCACAAGGACGACCACGCCTCACAAGGACGACCACGCGTCACAAGGACGACCACGCTTCACAAGGTCGACCACACATCACAAGGACGATCACACATCACAAGGACGACCACGCGTCACAAGGACGATCAATCATCACACATCACAAGGACGATCACACATCACAAGGTCGACCACACATCACAAGGACAATCACACATCACAAGGACGACCACACGTCACATGGACGACCACACGTCACAAGGACGACCACGCGAAACAAGGACGGTCAAACATCACAAGGTCGACCACACATCACAAGGACGATCACACATCACAAGGAAGACCACGCGTCACAAGGACGACCACGCGTCACAAGGACGATCACACTTCACAAGGTCGACCACACATCACAAGGACGATCACACATCACAAGGTCGACCACACATCACAAAGACGATCACATATCACAAGGACGACCACGCGTCACAAGGACGACCACACATCACAAGGACGATCACACATCACAAGGACGACCACGCGTCACAAGGACGACAACACATCACAAGGTCGACCACACATCACAAGGGCGATCACACATCACAAGGACGACCACGCGTCACAAGGACGATCACACATCACAAGGACGATCACACATCACAAGGTCGACCACACATCACAAGGACGATCAACCATCACAAGGACGACCACACGTCACATGGACGACCACACGTCACAAGGACGACCACGCGTCACAAAGACGATCACACATCACAAGGACGACCACACATCACAAGGACGACCACACATCACAAGGTCGACCACAAATCACAAGGACGATCACACATCACAAGAACGACCACGCATCACAAGAACGACCACACATTACAAGGACGGCCACACATTACAAGGACGGCCACACATTGCAAGGACGGCCACACATTACAAGGACGACCACACATTACATGGACGGCCACACATTACAAGGACGACCACATATCACAAGCACGACCACACATCACAGGGACGACCACATATCACAAGCACGACCACACATCACATGGACGATCACATATCACAAGCACGACCACACATCACAGGGACGACCACACATCAAAAGGACGACCACACATCACAGGAACGATCAAACATCACAGGAACGATCAAATATCACAAGGACGACCATACATCACAAGGACGACCTAACATCACAAGGACGACCACACATCGCAAGGACGACCACAAATCACAGGGACGACCACACATCACAAGCACGACCACACATCACAGGGAGGACCACACATCACAGGGACGACCACACATCACATGGAACGACCACACATCACAAGGACGACCACACATCACAGGGAGGACCACACATCACAGGAACGATCAAACATCACAAGGACGACCACACATCACAGGAACGATGTAACATCACAAGGACGATCACACATCACCGGAACGATCAAACATCACAAGGACGACCATACATCACAAGGACGACCATACATCACAGGAACGATCAAACATCACAAGGACGACCATACATCACAGGAACGATCAAACATCACAAGGACGACCTAACATCACAGGGACGATCAAACATCACAAGGACGACCTAACATCACAAGGACGACCACACATCGCAAGGACGACCACAAATCACAGGGACGACCACACATCACAAGCACGACCACACATCACAGGGAGGACCACACATCACAGGGACGACCACACATCACATGGAACGACCACACATCACAAGGACGACCACACATCACAGGGAGGACCACACATCATAGGGAGGACCACCTATCACATGGAACGACCACACATCACATGGAACGACCACACATCACATGGACGACCACACATCACAAGGACGACCACACATCACAGGGACGACCACACATCACAGGGACGACCACACATCACATGGACGACCACACATCACAGGGAGGATTACATATCGCATGGAACGACCACACATCACATGATACGACCACACATCACAGGGAGGACCACATATCACATGGAACGACCACACATCACAAGGACGACCACACATCACAGGGAGGACCACACATCACAGGGATGACCACATATCACATGGAACGACCACACATCACATGGAACGACCACACATCACAGGGAGGACCACATATCACATGGAACGACCACACATCACAAGGACGACCACACATCACAGGGAGGACCACACATCACAGGGAGGACCACATATCACATGGATCGACCACACATCACATGGAACGACCACACATCACATGGACGACCGCACATCACAAGGACGACCACACATCACAGGGACGACCACACATCACATGGACGACCACACATCACAAGGACGACCACACATCACAGGGAGGACCACACATCACAGGGAGGACCACATATCACATGGATCGACCACACATCACATGGAACGACCACACATCACATGGACGACCGCACATCACAAGGACGACCACACATCACAGGGACGACCACACATCACATGGACGACCACACATCACAAGGACGACCACACATCACAGGGAGGACCACATATCACATGGATCGACCACACATCACATGGAACGACCACACATCACATGGACGACCGCACATCACATGGACGACCACACATCACATGGACGACCACACATCACATGGACGACCACACATCACAGGGACGACCACACATCACATGGACGACCACACATCACAAGGACGACCACACAAACGTTTCCCCGTTTTCAGCAAACGATACATGCCAATGATGGATCAACAAACAACAGCACAAGTCAAGCAACCTTTTGCGAACCCCTGTTGCGTAATGAATGTTAATTTTTTGGTAATCTCGAAGACATTTCTTGTACCGTAAATACCTCAATGATACAGCATTATCTCAGTTGCTGCCGTGCAGGACTCGAACATCCTATAAGATGACCTTGATATGATATGGGAGGTTGAGTGGGACATGGAATTTTAATCCAAATAAGTGCACCGCAATACAAGTTACACGTGCAAAAACTCCATTGCCCACTCAATATGTCCTGCACAGTCAAGTACTTGAAACAGTGAGCAGCTCCATGTACCTTGGCGTTGACATAGATAGCAGTCTCACCTGGAACAACCACATCCAACGAGTATTTGCAAGCGCAAATAAGACGCTTGGATTCTTGAGACGTAATATCAGGTCTAAAAATCAATCCATTAGAGAGACGGCCTACAAAGCGCTAGTTAGGCCCCTAGTAGAGTACTCCTCTCCAGTTTGGAGTCCCCATACTCAAAAGAGCGTACACAAAATTGAGATGATTCAGAGACGCGAAGCGAGATGGACCACACGTACCTACACTCCACAATCTAGTGTATCAGAATTAATCTCTTCCATCGGCTGGCGCTCTCTGGAAGACCGGAAATCCGATGCAAGGCAGTGTATTTTTTATAAAATTATTCATGGCCTTGCAGCGGTACCCATACCCACATATATACAACATCCGGCGAGATTTCTAAGATATTCTCATGATCTATACTTTAGACAATTAAATACCCGGACTGACTACTACAAGTACTCATGCCCCCCCCCTTCCCCCTTGCTATTGTACAATGGAACAGATTGCCAGCTAGAGTTGCGCTCCTGCCAGATTTGAACCGTTTCAAACTGGCAGTCAGTTCCCTGGCTCATACAATGCCATAAATGTTTGCGTCATGTTTTTATCATTTCACTAAGTCTTTGACTTTTTTAACATTTTTAACAATATTCTTACTTCACTTGCTTTTATATACTTTTTACTCTTTTATCCACTCACACTGTGCTGACGCGCACCTGCACATAATACCCGCTAGGAGGTGATGCAGTATCAATAGATAGAGATAGATAGTTGAGATGATAAAGTTATCGAAATTAACGTTCCGTTGTAGCATATACGGGGGTTTAAGACGATTGTCTCCGTAGTATGTTTTACTAAAATCGCTGGTTAAAACCAATTGTTTTTCAGAGTTTGGCATTAACCATTGTCGAAATTACTTAATTGGTAGTGCTGAAGGATACTCATACATTCATTGAAATCCCCTTTTTGGTTATTGGAGTTATCCTAGTTATCATATAACCAAATGGGAGCTTTTGTGATCGCTCTTCGTCCGTCGTCCGTCGTCCGTCCGTCCGTCCGTCCGTCCACAATTGCTTGTGAACACACTAGAGGTCACAATTTTAGCCTGATCTTTATGAAACTTGGTCACAACGATCATCTCAACAAAATCTAGGTCAAGTTCGATATTGGGTCATTTTGGGTTAAAAACTAGGTCACTAGGTCAAATCATAGAAAAACCTTGTGAACACATTAGAGGTCACAATTTGAGCCTAATCTTTATGAAACTTGGTCACAATGATCATCTCAACAAAATCTAGGTCAAGTTCGATAATGGGTCATCTGGGGTCAAAAACTAGGTCACTAGGTCAAATCATAGAAAAACCTTGTGTAGTCACTGGAGGTCACCATTTTGACTTAATCTTTATAAAACTTGGTCACAATGATCATCTGAACAAAATCTAGGTCAAGTTTGATATTGGGTCATCTGGGGTCAAAAAATAGGTCACAAGGTCAAATCATAGAAAAACCTTGTGTAGTCGCTAGAGGTCACAATTTTTACTTAATCTTTATGAAACTCAGTCACAATGATCATGTCAACAAAAGCTAGGTCAAGTTCAATAATGGGTCATCCTGGGTCAAAAACTAGGTCATTAGGTCAAATCATAGAAAAACCTTGTGTAGTCACTAGAGGTCACAATTTTGACTTAATCTTTATGAAATTCAGTCACAATGATCATCTCAACAAAATCTAGGTCAAGTTCGATATTGGGTTATCCGGGGTCAAAAACTAGGTCACAAAGTCAAATCATAGAAAAACCTTGTGTAGTCACTAGAGGTCACAATTTTGACTTAATCTTTATGAAACTTGGTCACAATGATCATCTTTACAAAATCTAGGTCAAGTTTGATATTGGGTCATCCGGGGTCAAAAACTAGGTCACAAGGTCAAATCATAGAAAAACCTTGTGTAGTCACTAGAGGTCATGATTTTGACTAAATCTTTATGAAACTCAGTCACAATGATCATCTCGATAAAATCTAGGTCAAGTTGGATATTGGGTCATCCGGGGTCAAAATCTAGGTCACAAGGTAAAATCATAGAAAAACCTTGTGTAGTCACTAGAGGTCACAATTTTGGTCTAATCTTTATGAAACTCAGTCACAATGATCATCTTAACATAGTCTAGGTCAGGATCGATATTGGGTCACCCGGGGTCAAAAACTAGGTCACAAGGTCAAATAATAGAAAAACTTTGTGTAGTCACTAGAGGTCACAATATTGGCCTAATCTGTATGAAACTTGGTCACAATGATCATCTAATCTAGGTCAAGTTCGATATTGAGTCATCCGGGGTCAAGAACTAGGTCACATGGTCAAATCATAGAAAAACCTTTTGTAGTCACTAGAGGTCACAATTTCGACCTTATCTTTATGAAACTTGGTCACAATGATCATCTCAACAAAATCTAGGTCAAGTTTGATATTGGGTCATCTGGGGTCAAAAAATAGGTCACAAGGTCAAATCATATAAAAACCTTGTGTAGTCACTAGAGGTCACGATATTGGCCTAATCTGTATGAAACTTGGTCACAATGATCATCTGAACAAAATCTAGGTCAAGTTCGACAGGTGAGCGACCTAGGGCCCTTTGGGCCCTCTCGTTTATATTTGTGTCGTTTCACTTATTAGAGCAACAGAACGTAAAATACCTTTCTCATGACGAAAGATACTGATATTTATCGCAGAAACGGTATATCTATTATCTACTAATACCTTCTCGGTGCTTTTTAAGAAGTATTTGGCCTTAAAAAGCCAAACGCCACACCTACTAGAGAATTGCTGATTTCGGCTCGAATCATAAATTGCAAACAGACCAAACAGTGAGTGCATATGTTACCTGACACATTATATTACGCAGTTCAAAAGAGTTACTTCATTTATTCGGGTTATAGCACGAAAATATCGGATAGTCAACGGTGTTTAAATATAAGTGGGGCACCTCTCGTATGAAGCATTTGCATCAGCATACATTTGTATTATGATTTAAGGTAGTAAACTAGAAACCAATGCGTGTTTCTATGAATCAAAAAGATAATATTAAGTCGGAAAGGAAAGGCAGCGCTCTCAGCTTAACCACTCGAGCACAGAAAACATGAAAACATATAAAACACATGGCCCTAGTGTGACCTAGTTTCTATGAATCAAGCCACAAACAATTGCAAACACTTGTCATTTTAATTGGCAATTCGCTATTAGCAAACTTGTGGTGCTGGTGTTAGGAAGTTACCGCAATGTGTTGATTTTTATGTTCTGTTTTGTCAAATTCCCACATGGGGGACTTGTCAAGTTTGTCTAAATATGGTGTATTACGAGGCTACGTTTTCTGTGCAGTTGACAGACTTTGTACCCGCATAATTCATTATGAAAGTTTCAAGGCTGATGAACACGTGTTTTCAAATACACATGTATATAATTATGTTCTGTTCTTCGAAAGATATTGTTCGTATTATTATGTTTGCATTGTTATCAGCTACTTACTAGTAAGACACGCATTGGTCATTATGGGAAAGTTATTCTACAATAACATATACATGTACGTTGCCGACAAATAATGGTAGGGTACAGATTCGTTTCACCATTTACTTGTCTGTTAAACAATATGCAAAAAAGTGAAACAACAATTTTCGTGAAGATTAGTAATAGACCAAAGCGCAAGCATAACGCAAAAGGTCGATATGCCATTTGGGAGACGTGCATACGTGCTCGCAACTATATTTTGGGACACCATTCGCCAAAATCGTGTGGTTGTTGAAACACTGACCTAAAAAATATTCAAGAAATGAACGCAAAGACACAAACACATTATATCGGCATGTCGAGTTTTTATATGGTTTTCTGATACGACAGAGACCATTCCACAGAAATTTGAAATTCTATCCATAAAATATCATAGCAGTCAATACATTCAAAATCGCTCTATACATTTATTATACTTAGAATTTCAAATAACGGTGGCCATTCTCACGTCGTCTGTATGACAAGTGAACTAGCCATAGATACATAATATGTCTGATCTCCGGCATCCTGCACGAGTCTCACGCATGTTAGAATCTACTCACGCATGATCGGGGGCAAATTGATCAATTCTCAAATTTCTTGAGGTGTGTGAAGTTGGCACTGAGATCGTTAATCGAAGATCGACATTTAATACAGACCTAGGTGCTAATACAGAGCTAGCTCTGAAATCGACATTGGCAATATAAGGTGAGCTAATACAGATCCAGTGGCCAATGCAGATCCAGCTCTGAGATCGACATTCGCAAAATAAGGACTGTGAATACATATCTGAGTTTGAATACAGAGACAGGTCTGACATCGACATTCGATGTACACCGACGGCGAATACACATCTAGAAGCGAATACCGACCCAGCTCTGACATCGACATTTGCAAAATAAGGCCTGTGCGTACATACGTGAGTTTGAATACAGAGCTAGGTCTGATATCAACATTCGATGTATACCCACAGCGAATACAGACCTACGAGAGGTGCCCCACTTATATTTGAACACCGTTCAATATCCTATATTTTCATGTTAAGCCAATATAAATGAAATAACTCTATTGAACCGCGTAAAATAATGTGTAATGTAACATGACATTGTGCACTCACTGTTAGGTTTGTTTGCAATATGATTCGAGCCGAAATCACAAATTTTGTAGAGGATGTGGCGTTTGGCTTTTTGAAGGCCGAATGCTCCTTAAGTAGCACCGAGAAAGTGTTAATAGATCATGGATGTACGGTTTCTGTGAAGACTTTCAGTAATTATCGTCACTAGAAGGGTGTTTTATCTTCTGTTGCTCTAATAAGTGAAATGACACAAAATATTAAAAAATGCCAAAAAGTGACGATTCCTTTAAAAATCGTACCCATTGGTTATATGATAACTAGGATAAATACAATAACCAAAATGTGGATTGCAATGAAGGTAGGAGTATCCTTCGAAACTATTAATCAAGTAATTTAAAAAATGGCGAATGCCAAGCTCTGAAAAACGGTCTGTGTTCACCAGCGGTTTTACCCAAAAAATCCAAGGGGGACAATCGTCTTTAACCTCCGTACATGCTACAGCGGAACGGTAATTTCGATAACTTTGTCCCCTCTGTTGAGATAATGCTTTATCATTGAGATATTTAGGGTAACACAACAAATTGCTATTTGAGAAATGTCTACGAGACTAATAAAAAGTCAACATTCGTTAAGCAACATGAGTTCCCACCCGGTTGCATGACTTGTGCTGTTGTTTGTTAAAACTAATAAAATAGAACTCAAATTTATTCTACAAAGGGGAAAATAAGCGCACAGTACTATGCTCCTATCGTTTAAGATATTTTTTGGACCAAATGTTTGCCACATCTCGTTCCTGACGACAATGCCTGGAACATGGTGTTTTAGTCAAGACTCAGCTTCATACCCCACCACCATCACGCTATTCGATAACTAAAGAACACGATTCCCAAGTATATTACACCAGAATAGTGAATGCCGAAGTCTTATAATCCTGCATTCATAAACTTTGCAATCTTAACGATAAAGCAGCATTGATTACACTCGATCAATGTTTACATCATCGATTGGGTTTCCTGTCTTACAAAAGCTCAATTCGACGCTTCTACAAAATTATTGATTTGGGGTCTAACTTAACTGCAAAAATCAAAAATAGTGAGTGCATATGTTAGTCGACACATTAATATACATGGCTGTATAGAGACATTTCGATTATCCCAAACCACATCGGCCCTCTGTCAAGTTAGTCCTTGTTTTTCTGTCTTGACACTGTGCGCAGCAGTTGTATACTTCTGAAATCAATATTGGACTAGTAGTAGACTAGTATGGCAAAATGGTCACAGTCATAATCATAGTTTTACTTGACTTTTGTTCTATTTTCTTGACTTTATTTTCTTGAATTTGTTTTTTCTGACTTGATATTCATTTTGTTGTTATAAATCAGTTTTCCCAAGCCACATCGGCCCTCTGTCAAGTTGGTCCCTAGCAAAATCATATTTTCTTGACTTATTTTACCAAGCGATATCAGTCCTATGCCAAAATAGTCCTCAACCAAAATCAAATTTTCTTGACTTATTTTACCAAGCAATATCGGCTGTGTGTCAAAATAGTCACCTTACAATAATCTTATTTCAATCATATTTTCTAGACTTTTCAACATACCTACCTGTCCCATTCAATCACTTATTTTCTACATACAATGTAGAGTATACTTCAGTACATATTGACCAGATGTCTGAACACAACTTATACAGTTTTAATTTCAATGAGAGATTCACCACCAGTCGCTCAATAGTTTTCTACAGATCTACAAAAAATACTCTTTTAGAATCTAGTCCTAGTTTTATTATACTTTGTTCATTCTAAAATTTGTCAAAACCATAGATGTCATATAGTTTCAGAATAAAATTGCTGTTCATCTAGTATACATGAGTTATCAATTTGAGTTGAATATCTCCTTAGATCAGACACAAGAAATTGGAAACGCTATGCCCTATATTCAAACATTTTAGACTTACAGTATAAGTGTCGTTGAAACATTACGTCATAACTGTTTATAAAATTATGACGTCAAATTGTTTCATTTCCCGAAAATGGTCTCAAGTTTGTAGTTTGTAATCACATTGTGATCTGTTTCATTTGAGTAACATAGATCTATCAAGGTTGTTTCTTAACATTGTATCTATAGATTACTGTGTGATTACAAGTATCTTGTTCTATCAAAAATACAGTGTCACCTCTCTGACATCTCTGCTATCTGACCCGTATATTGAATCTGCATCCACAAACGTCTCAAATGTATCTATGATTCCAGGAGGCATTTTGTCCATTTGGTCACAGACCTGTTAGCTTCCTTCACTCTATCATCATTTGTCTAGTACAGTTAGTACAACCTGGTTCTATCACTATCTGCACTAGTATCAAGCACACATGTGCTACCCATCTATATATTTTTCTGCTTGGTATCTATCCATAACACCCCAGTAAAAACTTGAGTTGATGATCTTTCCTTTATGGGTACAAGAAGCTTATAACTTCCATTTCTTCAAATTGTAAAGTCATACATAAACAATTTGGAATTATGAGATCACAATTGTTCATTGTCCCAGAATTTATTTTTCACAGTTCTAACTAATATAACAAAAGAAAAATGATTGTTTCAATCACAGTGTTTTATATGACTGGTACATGTATTCACAAAACTGAATTGTATAGAGAAATAGCAGAAATTAAATACTAATTGTTCACTTCAAATTTTATTCACAGTTGATATATAAATCTGCAGTTTTGATTGATAACTCAAGATTGCTCTTTACATACTTGCTCCTGTAAATTGGTCTAGAAACACTTATCCATTGTGGTATTTAGTTATCATCTTCTAATTGGTTGTTCCTTGGTCTATATGCCAAATCTGTAATCATGCTTACATTTCTTTGACAAATTTACAGTTCCCCTTTTTCAAGTTATTAAAATGTTACAACAATTGACAACTGATGATAGGTCCTGTGGGTGGATCTACATTCTTAACAACAAACCTGTCCTTTGAGCATTTTGTAAAATCAGGTAGCGTATTAGCAAACACAACTACATGAGGAGTATGAAATTGGACTTGACACGATTCATACTTTGAACATTCTAACACACCATTTTTGGTACTTTCAATCAAATCATAGTTGATGATATCTTTTTGACTTCTTGCCATATCAAATACAACAATTCTTGGCTTAGTATAACAATTTTTCATTCTTAGTACCAAATCAGCTGTTTGAACATAAGAAGTATACATAGCACCTTTAACTCTGTTTAACCATAATGACATAGTAGTTTTACCAGTACCACCACTATGACTCCAATACCAGTATACTCTTCTATCATGAACAGGACCTTGTAACTCGTTCCATAATTCTTGTTGCCATTCTATCAACTTCAAATTAGCGTGACTCAATTTTAACTCTTTCTGTACTTCATCTTCCCAAATTCTATGAGCATGTCTTAATATGGCTTGATCCATTTTCAAACTCATACTAGTACCTAATACATCTGAAATCTTTTCACCATTAGCAATACGTATTGCACATTCATTCAAGTAATTACGTTTACCTTGAGAAGGAATCGCACCTTTTTCAATTACTATATGACCTAGTTTTGAACAATATTTGTTATTCTGTCCGGCTGTACCTTTTGCCTTCTGAATATGAGCACCTCCTAGGATTTTACTTTTAACAGAATTAAGTCCTACTTTATTGGTCCAATAAACATATCCTTGCAAATGAGAGGTACTTTTCTCTCCTACTTCTTTACCAACAACCATATAAGAACATTCAATATTATTCAGCCGTACAATGTCTTGTTCATCATAGTTATTGATAGTAAAACACCATCCTCTACTTCTAAGATTCCCACCCTTTGGCACACCAGCTTCTGCATTACCGTCACATCTACTAACATTTGGTTTCACAACTGAATGTGATTTTACCTTCTTCTTTTTGTCTAATTTTGGTACAATTGCAACCTCTTCGCTTATCTTACTTTTGTCAGTATTCATGATTAACGTTGGATTGAGTATGTGATGACATTCAAATGAACTTATGTATATATATAAATGTTTTTATTTGCATTTTTTATACTACTTACAGATTCATAACACACTTAGTTGTATTCCTACCGAAATCCTCGAATGAACATAACAGAGTCACAAACATTCAAAACATTTTTCATTGGAAGGCATGATTGCAAAACAATGATGTAAAGTGATTTTAACACACAAAAAAGATATACAAACTGGTCATACAGTAGATATATTAAATATAATCAAGCAATGTCATAGATTACAACAAATATCCTAGAGTTCTTATCGAATACATTTCGTCCTTGTGTTATGTAGAATGCCAAGCCAATATTTGTCTGAAACATTCAATGGGCCATTCACATTGTTCTCTCTTTGATTTTCCTTTGGGACATATACAACACATTTTATGAACTTCTTGTAGTTCAATCATGCTTACAATTTGAAAAAAAACTTCCTCAATCAGTAAACTCGTCCAACAAACCCACCAAGCTGTGGTAATTTTGTTCCTCTTCGTTCACTTTCTTCTGAGATGAATAGTCGTTTAGTTCGGTTTCAAACAATTTGACTTTGTTCTTGCGAGCTACCCATCAGTTTCTAACTGATCTAACTTTCGTCTTAACGATTCATTTTCCTTGCTTAATTTTTCTATTTTTGCTATGTCAGCATCACGCTGTGAAGTAAATTTGACCCGAAGTGACTTTGATGCTACTCGTAGTTTTTTGGCCAGTTTTTTAATATCTTGCACTGTTTCGTCCTTATCAGAAGCATTCTGCACTTTGAAGGCAATACCTAGAAGTTGCAACTCAAATGAGTCGAGGTTGTTCATGTTTTTTTCTATACTGTCACACATTTTTATAGGAAGCAAAATATTCGGAAATTATAGTGTATATATATACTTACGACTGCTTTTTTTATTTAAATATAAAATTTACTCTACAATCAAGATTATTCACTCATAATTGAACATGACATCCAGTAGCAGATACATAGAAAAATACCTTTCCTTCGATCCTACCAATGTGCCTAACTGGCGTGATGTGACCACAAACATTCCAACTGTTTCTGAGATGGTTAGAGAAATATTTGATTTCAAACAAAAATATTCAGAATTTGAGGCACAGGTCGATCATAATTTTCATGCCCAGAAAAAGAAGGTTTTTCGAGAATTACTGGTAGAATTTTTATTGAATGTGCAACAGCAAGAAGGAATAGGCATACACGATGTTTCTCAAATGGATCAAATCATGTCCCAAATTGACAACAGTTTAATGAAACAATATGATGAATCGTATTCACAGAAAAGTGTTACTGAAGCTAGAAACTTGTATTTGGCATACAAACACATCATGTATGAGCTTGGACTAGCCAAAATGGAATGTGTCCAAAACAAGTGTGAATTCAAACATTTGGTCGGTTTGATAGAAATTTCGTCTATGATCAGAGAAACTCACCGAATTCTGATGAATGGCTTGATCGACAACACTGATACAAAACCTGGCTGTTTTTGTACTAACAAACGTTTATCTAAATTCAAAGATGCACACATTGAATATCCACGATTCTGCTCAGAACAGTTGGCAGAAACGGCAGTTGAGACGGTTGTAGATACATACAATCAATTGTTGTCTGACATTCAGTCAAACGGAGAACTAAGTGTAGATACATTGATGTTGCAGTTCAAAAATGTTAGTGCGTTCATGTTCAGTTTCTTACAAATACACCCGTTTTGTGATGGTAACGGTCGACTTGCCAAGCTTTTGGCCAGTTACTCACTTTTGACATTTACACCATTCATGACACCTATATCAAATATGTTCAATTTGTCCAGAAATGAAAATACTGACTACATAGAAAGCATCTTGAATGTAAGACAATTATTGCCAGCTAATTTGGACAATAACATAGATAGCACAGTTAAAGCAAGAGATTTTGCTCTGATGCTCATGGTACAAAAACCTACAGATCTATGTGCAATGCTCATTGAGTCAAATTGGTACATGTGGAAACAGTTTTTCAACAAAATGAAGATACAATAACGAAATTGTTGAATGTTTCAAAATCTATTTTACAAAGGCAATATCTTTAGAAGTAGTGTAACAAAATAAAATCAAACTATCTAACATTGAACATTTTCTCATGACAATATCCTGCCTCCTAGCATGAAATGCCCGTATAAATACTGTTCTTGTTCTATATCACTCATTGCGAAGAACTCCTCACCAGTGATGTATCTTGAAGTTCTAATTCCCTTGTACGGATGTCTACATAGTGGACACTTCGGAATCTGACTATTGATGATAGTCTTATAACATGCCACACACACCAAATCCCTACATTCACATTTGTTTCTTACAAACGAGTCTCTTGTTTCCAAACAAACGCAACAACTCTCTAGCCATACCTCCATATACTCCATAATTTCCTATGCTATCTGCTCAAAGGTTTTTGTCAGAATGAAATGAGTTTGATATATACACCACAATTTATACATTTTCAATCGGAAAAGCATTCAATACATTCAATACATAGACCATTCGTGTCAACAAAATGTCCGGTATAACAACATTCCTCACACAAATATCTGTCTTTTGAACACCAGTGACAATAGTACCCATACAAGGAATTCCAAATATCAGCTTCAGTGCGAAATGTTGTAGTAGAGGCACAGCTCTCACATGCAGCTAAATAACCCGAGGGATGAGCCAAAAACGGCAACTTTTTGTGGGCAACATAATCGTACGTTCTTCTAATTATGGAGAAAACGCCAGCAATACCGTCAATTCTTATTGACACTGGCCGATTATTTCTGATGTTGTATGGATGCATTTTCGCTTGTAACTGATAGAAACACACTGTTACAAATGATACCGTCATAGAAATGTAATACATGAAAAGATACTTTTACTGTATATATGTAGCACATCGTTGTAACTGTCATACAAAACAAACTATGGACACTGAATGCCTGTTACTCGAATCCTATTTTGATATTTTATTTGCCGAAGCAGTTTCGTCTAACTTTGATAGTGTGATCAGGGAAAATTGTTACGGATGTCTAAATGACCGTATGAGTCAACGAGACCATAGATGTCTGATGTTGACACAAACTGAGTTACTAGAGATGTATTTTGAGTTCATGATCGAGAAAGTCGATTTCAGTTCGGTTTTGTGTCAATGGCAATATTTGTGTCAGGAACAGATAAAAGCGTCCCCTCGCAAGATCGAGAAAGTCAAAGCTAGTATAGAGAGAAATCATGTCAACCGACAAAGTGATTTGCGGAACAAACTCATTCCACTAATAACAACTAGCTACAGAATATTTCAAAAATCCTAATGACAATATTTTGACAGAAATGCTTTCTTGACGGATTGAATTTGTGACTTGTGTTTGATTTGTGACGTGATTTTGGGTTGTGACATGATGTTCTTCTTAGTATCTATTCTGATACTCCAGTCATATTCCAGTCCTAGTTTCAGTGTGGCATTTGATGCCCATTTTCCCGTGTGTCTAGAAAAGAAATAAAAGTGAATATACAATCTAACACAATGTTCTGTTTTCATCATTGTATTCTCCTCAAGCTTCAATATATCTTTCAATAAAACGATTCTCCAAACAATGTTCACATTTTGTACATAACACAGGCTACACAACGTTTACCAAATTTACGTTCAACAGTTAGTAGTTATAAACGTTGATCATGTAGGCTTGAAACAAAAAAAACTATTAAAGTAAAATTTCTGATAAAATGGTGTACGTTATATAGGTATAGGATTTGTTTCGACAGCAGTTTGAAACAATAAATGTATTCAATGTCAGTTTGTGAGAAACGTCTGTCAAATTATAGTAGTATATGGCTGTAAAAGTCAGTAGGAATTTGGTATAGATATATTGTTAGACTAGAACATTGTTTTGAACAAAAAAAGTATTTGTGTAAAATTGTGATATTTTTTGATACCTTGGATGTGGATGTTTTATCAGCTTTTGTCTGGAATGTTTCAGTAGATTTACTTTCAATCGGTTGTTTTGTAAAATGGTAGTTCACATGTTCAGTTAGCTTGTTAGATGCATTGGTCCGGAGTCAATAGTGTTTCTGAGATAATCATGCTTTCACACTAGTATATGTATATTTGAAAGTCTAGATCAAGTCAGTTCTGCCTCTACCAATGTATAGTAATAATGCAACTTCACGTTCCATCAATTCTGACTTTTGGATTGTTCAGTTGTGTTTCAGAAATCAGTTGAAGCAGCTACTCATGTACAGTCTAAGTCGACGATGTCAATAACTTGTTGGAATATATGTTAAAACTACAGTTTTTTCGAAACAGTTTGGTTATAGAAATATTTTCTCGTTGTGTCTGTAACATTTGCAAAAATGATCAGTAGTAGGTTTCGATGTACGGTTAGAGCAAAAAGGTGTTTTGGAAAAGTAGTTGTGCGATTTATATTTTATATTTGATACAATTGTGTATGTATGTTTCATCACTTATTGTCTAAAATGATTCTGTATATTGACGTTGATCAATTCAACAGTATTCATGCAATTGAACTTTGTCAACCCAGGAATTCAGTGTACAAGTTTCATCTACAAATGCTGCATCCCATTTTCGATGAATAACGGATTGGTCAAGTTTTGTATTCCATCTGATGAATGTGTTGATACAGATCCACATGCAAGACTAGTTTGATATTCTTCTTTCGATTTTTTCAACACGTTTCTGATCTTCTGATTATAGATATAATTTGTTTGAACTGTCAATATATCCAAGTTATAATAAAAGTAAACATACAATGAACACAATGCTAAGTTTTCAAGTTGTTTTACCTTGGTACCCTTGTAGTTTAGTTTGGTTTTGGTTGAAACAAAGTTAGATGTACTCATCAATCAGATTTTGATATATCTAAGTATGTACGCAGTGTTTCAGATATATTGGAAGCATGTAGATTCATTGTGTCAGTATCTACAAAGCAAACCATGTATGACACTATGATAGTTTTGCTTTCAATATTGTTCTGATATTGTGATGCTTGTAAAACGAATGGATTGTGAAACTCAATATCAGAATACATCTAAACTAAATGTAAAACAAAAACACAATAGTAAATTTCACTATTTTATTCAACGGATTCACATTTTGTATTTGAACAACGATTTTCAATAAAATGTTCACAACCCGAACAAAGGACAGGCCATATAACAGTCTGACACGTTTCTGGACATCTGTGTTCCTGTCCGGCGAACTGCACTATCGAAAAACACTTTTCACATTCCAACACTGTTTCTTTGGAACATATCTGGCATATCCCAAACTGAAAATGTAAGAAAATATTTTAAACTACATGTAACAATAAGGTTTCATATTTGAACACTTTTCTAAAACCAAATTCACTTACAGACAAACGTACAAGTCGACTGAACTATATGCAATGAAAAACTTTTAGACATTTGGCGATATGTGTGGGTAAAACAATCACACAATTGTTTCATTGAAAATCCTACATAACAATTTTACTTACCTTCATATCTGAAGTAATCTTCATTGGTGTAGATGAATTCATGTTGAGAGTAGTGGAAAATATGAGTGACTGTTGTAGCTGAATGTTGAATAAAGAATGAGGTTGATCTGAATATTTCGTCCCTTTATACCCCAATTCTTGACAATGAAACATCACACGAAATATTACCATGAACAAATGATCTAACAAATTCTGTTCTCAAAGTACCTGAAGCAAGTTTGAATGTCACGACACACAAAAGTAACAAAATAGACAACGTAACAAATTGTTATATTTTCAACATTCTACTTTTATTCTTAGCTTTTATCATTGTACTCGGCATTCACAACATATATCAGTAACGGAATTCCTTGAAACGTTCCTTGTTCATCATTGAGTTTGTAAGTTGTTACAAAGTGATCGTCCTCGATATTCACTTGACAATCTATGTTGGAAATGCATGTACTTTCTTCCACTGGCAAATCCTTGTACACCCAGGTCAATTTCTTATAACCTAGTATGTACGGCGTATTCACGGTCAATATGGCTAATTTGTCTTCTTTACTGGCTTGAACATTGAACTTGAGAGTCATGATATTTGGCAAAACGTGCTTATTATTTTCCCAATGCTTATAGCCTTTCATCATAATTTGTTCAGCCAAAGCTGGTTTCGTATAGTAGTTGCACATTTCATCTTGCCCAACGGTTCTGATAGTGATATTATTTGGGATAACCAAACTCTTCTCATTCGACAAATTGTTGTTACTTTTTATTTCGCATTCTTTCTCCGTTTTAAAATGAAATTGATACATCTCGTACTCATCATCTTCAGTTAGCATCAAACATTTGTCATGCCAGTCAAAGTCCGAGTGTTCATAAAAATGTGTAGTTATCAGAAAATGATTTAGCATGGCATATGTGAATTCATTGTCATCTTCATCTTCGGACAATTTTGATATCACGTCAATAGCGTTTTTGATAGGAAGGTAACTCATCATGCTAGTGTCGATTCTGTGATAAACTCAATCATAACTATGTAATAAAGTAATACTTTCCTTTTCAACAATCGTGTGTGTGAGAGATATTGAGTGTTGTGAACATGAAACGTTACTCCTTTCTTGTTACATTTTCTGTACACCAAACACAAGATATGTTATGACAAAATGAAAAACAAAATTGATAACAAAGAGTGAAAATTCTAGTTCAACATTTTATTTCATATGATTGATATTTCATTTGTCATAAGTAACAAGTCAATCAACTATCATAACATCTGAAGCAGTTTCGATCTCATTTCCCAACTGTCTATCATTGGTATACACATACGCTGTTGATTTCAAGATATCGTCAATGTTCTGTTGTCTATTGCCTTTTGCCACCTCAACCTGAGCTCCCCAGACAAACGAGTTAATGAACTGACACTGACTTCTTTTCTTGGGAAGTTCCACATATCCAAATACACGATGTTGTCCAGTCTCTGGAACAAACTTACTACCAATGATGATGAATCGATAATTCAGATTGTTATCTGCAATCATGTCAATACAAGAAACTTCAGCATCTACGTCCAAACAATTTTCTAGTTCAAATCTCCAAAATCGTGTTCCCCTTTGTGCTCTCTTTTTCATTTTCTTCTCCATGTAACTGATGT
Organism: Spisula solida; assembly: GCA_947247005.1. Lineage (NCBI taxonomy): Eukaryota > Metazoa > Mollusca > Bivalvia > Venerida > Mactridae > Spisula > Spisula solida. Next base: position 2,688,983 of record OX365961.1, on the reverse strand, counting down.
TTGTCTGTACAGCTTCGTCAACGTATATTTTTCCATTCGGTCGAAGCCCATGATATATACTGTTAGAATTGCTGGCTTTAGCTAGACGAGGATCAACGTTCGACATCATTTTTGTTCTTAATAGTTTAACACGTCTGCTCGGAATGAAAGTCAAAACGATTATGACTGTAACTTGTTTTACATCTGCATTTATACGATTTTTTCAGTCCAGAAATCATCAACTACTCTCATTGATACAAAATTTCAACAACTTGAACAACATTTCTAACAAACTGTCTAATACGTTCGCCAACATTCCAAAATGTTGAAAATAAGTTTAGAACCAATGTCTAACCATGTATGTGAGTCTGAAGTACAACACATTTGATTTTGCCATCCACCGTTTGTATCAATCCATCGATTCACTCCACGGATTGTCAAGAAATTATTGACAGTCGAACTAATTTGATTTGCAGCTCCAATTTTATTTCGCAAGTGTAGATCTTTATACACCAAAGCAGTCATAGCAAATGCTGCATATATCCTGCCCCAGTTTATTTCTTCTTCAACTGGAAAAATGTTGTCTAAGCAAGTCTTCACAAAATCTAAGCCAACATTTCTGAAGTCAGTCTCATTTTCTATTCGAGATTCGACTTCAGTCACACCAATGATGAGTTGTTTGAACAGTTTACTTTTTGTCTCCAGTGATACATAACTGTGAAACCGATATTCTATGTACAAATCTAACAACTGTTTGGTGTAGTGTGTCATTTTTGTGACTTGTCTCGATGAGTGTTAACAAGAATGAACCTTAATATCAAAATACAACGAAATAGTAACTTCAATTTTCAATATTTTATTTTTCAAATGAAACAATCACATCAGTAAATCAACAAGTCAAACTTGCATAACAAGTGGATTCAAATCTTCAACAATAGCTCGACACATTCCACATCTCTCACCCTATTCCAATCGCACAATCCCAACAATACGCATGTCCACATGGATCAACAACACAGTTCTTTTCATTCGACACACAAATGTTGCATTCGCTCATTTCTTGTCTAAGCTCTTCTTTCATTTGTTCTCTCTTTGAAATTGTTTCAGCAATCTGTCTTTGTTTTCTGTCCTCACGAAATTTGTTAACCATCGTATTTGCTTTTGTTTGATGCTCATACACAGCGTCTAAAAGTCTAGTACATATGTTCATCTCAGTGTTCAAATTTTCGTCTTGGTACTTTCGATGATGCAGAGCTAGCATCTCATATTGTTTCTTCAGTAGCAAAGTGTTCATGAGTAACATTGGCTGATCTATACTCGACTTGTCTGTAGTATCTTCTTGATAAACCGGAGTTACTGGTACATTTTGAAGCCTAGTGTATGGTTTTGATCTGCGTCGTCTTTTCATCACAAATCTATCTGACGGTCTTGAAACTGGTGTCGACAACTGAGGTGGTGTTGTTGGTTCTGGTATATCAGGCAAATCGTTTTCATCATCTGAGAGATAACCGTTTATTACTGTGACAGACATGCTGACTCTTTGACAAGAAAATCACGAATGATGAGTGGTTCAAATATTTGCACCTTTTTATAGCACAGACTGATGTATTGACTGACTTCACATTTTACTGTAGATGGAAATGTTTTGACAAAATTTGCTTTTGGAAATATGTAGGGTTTTTTCTTATTGTTTAACTGATGTTTGGCGTTGGTTGCGGTAAACGTTTGAAAAATATTCTGGGCAAACATTTTTTCTCATTGTAACCTGTAATGCTTTTGAACTGAATGATCTAGGTATATTGTATCAAAATTGCAAAATCAAGTTAACATTTTGCATGAAATATTTCTTGACAAAATTTGCTTCTGAAACCTGTAGGGTTTTATTTGTCATTGTTCGACCGATGTTTGATGTTGATTGTGTAAAAAGATTCGAAACATATTTTGGGCATACATTTTTCTCATGATATGATTTCATGCTTCAAAATTGTAATTGCTCAAGATTTTTGTGTTTCGGTTATATTGAAATGTGTCTAGCCAAAATTTGTTTCTGAAACCTGTAGGGTGTTTTTGTCATTGTTCGACCGATGTTTGGATTTGATTTTGTAAAAAGTTCGAAAAATATTTTAGGCATACTTTTTTTCATTGCATATTTTCATGATTTGATACTCTCATTGCTCAACTGATGTTTGGATTTGATTTTGTCAAAAGTTCAAAAAATATTTTGGGCATACTTTTTTTCATTGCATATTTTCATGATTTGATACTCTCATTGTTCAACTGATGTTTAGATTTGATTTTGTAAAAAGTTCGAAAAATATTTTGGGCATATATTTTTTCATCGCATATTTTCATGATTTGATATTGTTCGACTGATGTTTGGTGTTTGAAAAAAGTTTGAAAAAAGTTTGAAAAATATTTTGGGCATACTTTTTTCTCATGATATGATTTCATACATTGGAACCGAATGAAGTCGTACACTGTAACAAAACTGCAATAGCTCAGGTTTATGTTAAACGGATGCATGAAATATTTCTAGACATAATTTGTTTCTGAAACCTGTAGGGTTATTTTAGTCATTATTGGATTTGATTTGAAAATATTTTGGACATACTTTTGTTCATTGCATATTTTCATGATTTGATGTTGTTCGACCGATGTTTGGATTTGCTTTTGTAAAAAGTTCGAAAAATATTCTGGGCATACTTTTTTTCATTGCATATTTTCATGATTTGATACTCTCATTGCTCAACTGATGTTTGGATTTGATTTTGTAAAAAGTTCAAAAAATATTTTGGGCATACTTTTTTTCATTACATATTTTCATGATTTGATACTCTCATTGCTCAACTGATGTTTGACGTTGGTTGCGGTAAACGTTTGAAAAATATTCTGGGCAAACATTTTTTCTCATTGTAACATGTCATGCTTCTGAACTGAATGATGTACGTATATTGTATCAAAATTGCAAAATCAAGTTTACAATTGACATGAAATATTTCTAGACATAATTTGTTTCTGAAACCTGTAGGGTTATTTTTGTCATTATTGGATTTGATTTGAAAATATTTTTGGGCATACCTTTTTCTCATGATACGATTTCATGATTTGGAACTGTAATAGCTCAAGATTATGTTTAACGACTGCTCGGAAGGTTGTTTTGCTATATCAAAATATTTCTGTAGGGTTATTTTTGTCGTGTTCAAATGATTGTAAAGGGTTGGAAACTATTCTGGACATACTTTTTTCTCATGATACGATTTCATGATTTGGAACTGTAATAGCTCAAGATTATGTTGTACGATTGCTTAGAACGTTTTTCTGTTGAAAATTGAAATATTTCTTGACAGAATTCGTTTTCGAAATACGTAGGGTTATTTTTGTCATGTTCAAATGATGTTGTGTAAAACGTTTGTAAAAGGTTTGAAAAATATTCTAGGCATACTTTTTTCTCATGATACGATTTCATGCTTTTGGAACTGTAATAGCTCAAGATTATGTTGTACGACGGTTTGAAACGTTGTTTTGCTATATTGAAATATTTCTCAAAACAATCTCTTCTTGAAACCTGTAGGGTTTTATTTGTCATTGCTCAAATGAGCTTTGGTGTTGATTGTAAAAAAAGGTTTGAAAAATATTCTTGGCATACTTTTTTTCTCATTGAATTTTGTCATGCTTTTGAACTGCACCATGCATGGCAATAACTGATTTTTCTAAACATTTTGACTAGTGTTACGTTTTGATAAAAAAAAGTATTAAAGCAATTTTTTCATCATTTTTCGATTTTTGGCCTACTGAATGTAGGTTTCGTTGTGATCTTTATGTAGGATGGTTTTTCGTGTTTTTTTCATTGAAACGTGTTTCTGGTGAAACAATGCAGTTTATCCCTGTCTATCTCTATCGCTCTCTCAATTTCTCGATAAGGTTACATTTTTGTAAGGTAAGATGGTTAGAATGTTACTTGTCAATGCTTAAGTCGATCATTTTGTTCAGTCCGTTGAAAGTCAAAAATGATTTTGTTAGTTGTAGAGTTTTGTAAAAAAAGTATTTAATGAAATTTATGGTATTTTTCGCATCTTTTGGGGGTAATTGTGTAGCGATTGTCTCTTGTTCTGTATTTGGATAGCAATGTTAGTTTCGTTAGATGAATCGGTCGATTGTCAGTTCAGTAAGGTTTCTGCTTCATATACATATTGGTTTATACATAAATGCAATTCTAGATCAAAACGGTTTTGCATCTCACAATGTAGAATGATATTGTAAATTCACTATATTCAGTTTCTATTTCCAAATTGTTCAGTCGTGTCTCAGCAGTCGATCGTAGCAGCTGCGTTTTCAGTTGCTCTGTTTCATTTCGGTCATTTCGATGCATTGGTCTGCAGTCAATCGTGTTTCGGTAAATATCATGATTTCACCTTAGTATAGATATTTAGAAATTTTACATCAAATCTGTTCTGGATCTCACAATGTAGAATAATAATGCACCATCACGTTACAGCAATTTTTCTTTCTTTTCAAAATAGATCAGTTGTGTCTCAGCAGTTGAACGTAGCAGCTGCGTTTTCATGTTGCTCTGTTTCATTTCGGTAGTACATTTTTTGTACTGTGTTGATTCGGTTTTGTAAAATAGTTTTAGATGATTGCTTCTCATGTTCAGTTGGGTTGTTCGATGCATTGATCTGGAGTCAATCGTGTTTCGGCAATAATCATGATTAAACGTTAGTATAGATATTTAGAAATTTTACATCGGATCTGTTCTGGATCTCACAATATAGAATAATAATGCACCATCAAGTTACATCAATTTTTCTTTCTTTTCAAAACAGTTCAGTTGTGTCTCAGCAGTTGAACGTAGCAGCTGCGTTTTCATGTTGCTCTGTTTCATTTCGGTTGTACTGTGTTGATTCTGTTTTGTAGAATAGTTTTAGATGATTGCTTCTCATGTTCAGTTGGCTTTTTTGATTCATTGGTCTGTAGTCAATCGTGTTTCGGCAATAATCATGATTTAACCTTAGTATAGATATTTAGAAATTTAAGATCGGATCAGTTCTGGATCTCACAATGTAGAATAATAATGCACCATCAGGTTACATCAATTTTTCTTTCTTTTCAAACTAGTTCAGTTGTGTCTCAGCAGTTGAACGTAGCAGCTGCGTTTTTATGTTGCTCTGATTTTATTCTGATGTTGTAGTAGTAGTAGTAGATGTTTAACTGTAAGGTTTAAGCAGTAGTAGATTTTGTTACACGTAGAATAGAAAGTTACTTTTTGAAAAAAAGGTATTTGTGTGAAATTTCGATATTTTTGATACATTGCTCGTATACCTTTTATCAATTTTTGTTCAGAATGATTCCGTAGATTTCTGTTAGCTTGTTTGATTCATTGTGTCCAAGTCAATTGTGTTTCATGCTTTCATCCTAGTTTAGATATATTAGGATTTTTATCACAGATCAGTTCTGGATCTCACAATATAGAATAATAATACACCATTTGATTACATCAATTTTCTTTCTTTTCAAACTAGTTCAGTTGTGTCTCAGCAGTTGACCGTAGCAGCTGCGTTTTCAAGTTGCTCTGATTTTGTAGTAGTAGTAGTAGTAGTAGTATTAGATGTTGAACTGTATACTTTGAAACATAGTAGTAGTTTTTGTTAGAATCATGTTGAAAAGTTGCATGTGGTTTAGGTATATCTGATTTGTTTTCTGTAGCAGTTTGGAAAGTTGAAATGTTTTATCAGTTGGCCCATAAGTGTAGTAAATGTAGTAGTATTTTTTGTTAGAATAGAAAGTTGCTTTTTGATAAAAAAGTATTTGTGTGAAATTTTGATATTTTGGATGTATTGCTCGTATACCTTTTATCAATTTTTGTTAGGAATGATTCCGTAGATTTCTGTTGATCAATCGGTTGGTTGTTTCTTATGTCTAGTTTGCTTGTTCGATTCATTGGTCTGTAGTCGATAGTGTTTCAGTGAATATCATGATTTCATCCTAGTTTAGATATATTAGAAATTTTATATCAGATCTGTTCTGGATCTCACAATATAGAATAATAATGCACCATCAGGTTTCAACAATTTTTATTTTATGTTCAAAACGTTTCAGTTGTGTTTCTGAAGTCGGTGGTAGTAGCTGTGTTTTTGAATTGCTCCGTTTCATATTGATGTTTCAGTAACAGTAGTAGTAGTTTATTGTGTGGTTTGAAGTAAAAAACTATTTAAGCAAATTTCATGGTAAAAAGTTTCATTTGGTTTAGGTATGAGTATAGTAAATTCAACAATATGAATAGTTTTGGTAGTAGTAAATGTAGAAATGTTATCTCAATTTGTCAGGAGTGTTTGTTGAGTTTGTGTCTGATATGAATTCGGTTTAGATGTACCGTGTTGTTCGAGTAGGATGTTGTTCAGCTTTTTTCTGAAATGTTTCTGTAGATTTAGTAAATCCATTTGTGTTTTGTAGAATAGTAGTAGAAAGGATTGTTAGGTTGATATTTTGGTTGCTTGTTCGATGCATCGTCCGGTCCGTAGGCAATTGCGTTTCAACGATAATCATGATTTCACATTAGATTAGATATATTGGAAATTTTACCTCAGATCAGTTCTGTCTCCCATACTATAGAATAATAATGCACCATCACGTTACATCAATTTCTCTTTCTTTTTTAAAACTGTTCAGTTGTGTTTCTGAAGTCAGTCGTAGCAGTTGTGTATTTGAATTGCTCCGTTTCATGTTGATGCTGTAGTAGTTAGTTATGATGAATGTTGAACTGTAGGATTGAAACAGCTTTTTTCAGCTTTTGTTAGAAATGTTTCTGTAGATTTAGTAAATCCATTTGTGTTTGTATTGATTGAAAGAGAGTTTAATTCTGATTCAGATTTGTAGAATAGTAGTAGAATGGATTGTTAGGTAGATATTTTGGCTGCTTGTTCGATTCATTGGTCCGGAGTCAATCGTGATTCAGTAATAATCATGCTTTCACCTTAGTTTAGTTATATTTGAAATTCTAGATCAGGTCAGTCCTGTCTCCCACAATATAGAATAATAATGCACCATCACGTTCAATCAATTTTTTTAACAGTTTTGATACGAAAATCATTGTTTAAAATTTGTATAATACTGTAAGCAATTCTAGATCAAATGAGTTCTGTTTCTCACAATGTGAAAATCTTTCTTATTAACATCTGTAAGAGTCAGTTGTGTTTCGGTGTAAATCAGGTTTTGACATTTGTACTTAACTTTAAGCAATTTTTTATCCGATGAGTTTTGTTTCTCATGATGTAGAAAACGATCCAATGAATGTAGTAGATATTATAGGTATGTTTGAAAAATTGGGTTAGGGTCAGTTGTGTTTCGACGAATAGCAAGGTTTGACATTTGTTTATTACTAAAGGAAATTCTTGTTTGGATGAGTTCAGTTTCTCTCGATGTGAAAAGCTTCGATATGAATGTTGTACATCAGATTTGTTAACATTTTCTATGCATTGGTCACGAATGAGAAGTAGGTTTTGTAGATATCTTGGTTTCATATTGGTTAAGCTATATCAGAAATGTTTGATCAAATCGCCACTGTTCTTCAGTATGTTGCTTTGATTCATATATGAAAGTTTTTTTTGTAACAAAATTTGGTATTGTGCTTCTGTTTTTTAGTGTCAGCATGAGTGTCAGTTGTGTTCCGTCGAAAATTGCGATTTGACATTTGTAAGAAATTCTTGATCAAATTAGTTCTGCGTCTGAAGATTTAGAAATATTGCTTCTGAAAACTATAGATCAGTTTCGTTCGTCGGTTCGATGAATTGACTAAGGAACAGTCGTGTTTCGTTCAAAATCAAAGTTTGACATTTGTATATAACTATAAGAAACTCTATATTAGATCACCGCTGTTCTTCATCATACAGATTACAATTTCACAATCCAGAAATTTAAATTTCAGACAATTCAGTCGTGTTCAACTTTCATTTGTTCAGTTTCATCTTGTACATCTAAGTGACAAATCAAGTAGTCTAAAACAATAGATCCTCACATCAATCAGTCATAGTGAAGCAATGTTACAGTTAACCGTTAACAATTACATGATCTACTCAATTGTTTAAATATATTGAGATATTTGGACAACTCTCAACTACATTCAACAAAGCATAACACTCATGCAAATCCATGCTCAGCACGAATATTGAACGTTTTCAGATGTATATGTTATGAAATATTTTTGCAGTGTCAAAATAACCAAATGCCAGAAATACAAAATAAACTACGTAAAATGTAACCTTGTGTCAGTGTTGTTTCAAATCAAACTAGAATATCAGATGTACAATTTCAACATTTTATTTCTAAACTCCCAAAACAAAAATGTTTGACAATCATTGAGCAGCATTTCTTTCGAAAGCTATGTTTTGGTCCTAAAAAGGACCGTTTGATTCTCATCGAGTTCATCGTCCGTACTCGGTGAGGAACAGGTATCTCCACTTGCCATACTCGTACTCTGTTGCTTCATTCAGATCATTCTGAAATATCTCCAAATCTGGGTATATTCCTCCCATATTAAGCTGAACAGACTCCACAGTAGTAGATGTCTTCTCTAATTGTTCTTCTTTCGGCAATGAATCCCAACGAGGTGGTACAGGTGGAGGTGTCTCACTACCTCTTCCAAACAACTTCTTCATAGCAGAACTGAGTGTCTTCCTCAAACCCATTTTTACAAATGAATGATATTGCTATGTTGCATCTAGTTTTTATAGCAATGCCAAACGAGTTTTCACTTCAGTGAAGTCATTCATTTCAAACATACATTTTTGTATATGTTCAAATACAGATTCTTAGTTTGTCGCATGTACCGAATTGAACTATTCATTTACAATCTACCGGCTCTGAATATTTTCTACACTCTCTACGACGGTTCGTCAAACCTAGAAAATTGACTTAAATCATATGTTGTGTTAAAATCAAAAGCAAAATCTGCATGAGACAAATATTTTTACATTCAATTTTATTTAGATTTCAGTTTTGTAAATTTGTCTGGACATTGATTTGCGAAAGAAAGTCTTTGAAAAAACTCAGTGACACGAGTTTGTCTTTTTGTCACATCGATACGTCTTGTTTTCCTCCTGTAGTTTTTGTCAATATCGAAAGCATGTTCAAATCCACAACGCCGACAACGGTTCGATGTTCTTCTACAACATGCTTGACAGACTTGGTATTTACAGCATATGCATTTAATCAAACTAACTTTGGATTTCTTACATAATGGACAAGACATGTTTGTTGTACTGATACCGATAATTCCTGAGAGGTGTCAATATATATGAAGCGATTGTAATACAAAACATGTCAGTCAGGCATCTCAAACTAGAAAAAGTATTTCCATTGTAATCCACCAAACGAACATTTGAATCTCCAACATTTACAAATATTTGTCACTCCATACGTATTTCGTTTTGTTTGGTACAGAAGCCGTCCTAATCTTGGTTTGCTATGTTTCATGCATGAAATCATTTTCTTGTCCGATTTCTTCGACAGCATCTGCTCAATTGTAACAAGAAAAAATCTACAATGCCTACAATTTGTACAACGGTAAAACTTGGATAAAAATGTACAAGTTGTATACATTGTAGAATTTCTTTTCTTACAACTGATGCTCGAACAAACATTCATGTAGAATTTCTGTGAAAGGAAAACAAGCGTTGTTTCAAGTTCCAATTTTTATTTGCACAAAAACATAAGAAAAAATAACAAAATAAATTTTGACAATCATTGAGAAGCATTTCATTCGAAAGCTATGGTTGGCCCTGAAAAGGGCCGTTGGTGTTCTGACAGAGAGAAGTCTAACGACCATACTCTGTCAAGAACAAGTACCTCCAGCGACCATATCCTGGATGCTCCTCCTCCTGGTAATCATCCAGACTTGGATAAAACGCCAAATCTGGATAAATGCCTCCAACATGAAGGCGAACATCTGGTACTGGCAACACATCTTCCTCTGTTGGTGCAGAAGGTTCTTCTCTTGGAAGTGAATCCCAACGAGGTGGTACTGGTGGTGGAACGTCTCCTGTTCGTCTACTGAACATCTTCTTGAAGAAAGCTCTGACTGTTCTTGTCAAACCCATTCTGATGAATGAATGACGAATCTATTTGCGGTCGCTTTTTATACTGTAGCTCACGGACGCAAAACGAAACATGAAAACTTTCAGGTGGACAATTGTGAATGTATTCCTGTTGTATTCTCTAGAGCAAATTTCCTTCATTTCCGTAATCAAACTTATATTCAATATTCTGTAAATCTTTACAGAAAGAAATTGAACAACTTGTCTTCGTCTTACACATGGTAGACCAGCAAATAACATGGAAGTATTTGTTACAGATTTTTATTTTCACAAAAGCAAACATAAGAAAACACAAAATAAGTTGCAATCGCTGAGTAGCATAACAAACGTCTAAATTATCGTAAAAAACTAAAATATTTGTTTGTCTCCAAAATTGTTCAAAGTGAGTTAGTGGGAAGTGATCAGGTCGAATGTATCAATATGAAGATTCAGTTTCATATTCACGAAACACAACATTTCGTTCTGGCCTACCAGTAGTATCGAAAAAACCTGTAAAATTACTAGCATTTCCCTCAACAGCAAAATATTCCTTAGCCAGCTTTCTGTACTGATCCAAACATTTAGTTACATAAGCTTTGTCCTGATCAGAATATCTGAGCATGTATTTGTCTGGAATGTCTAACCATTGAAAAACGTTGAATATTTTGTCAACAGCCATAGTACGCTCTCCTCTAGCAGCCAACATATCGATCAGGCTCTCCTCGACAAAATATTTACCATTGATAGGATCTAATTCAAGCATGGGAACACTTTTGTCCCTACTGCCGTCTTGTTTCAGTGGGTAGAAATATTCGGGGTGATGAGGATTTCCAGCATAGTGGTTGTGTAACGAATTGTCCCATTCCATCTGTTCAGCTTCACTTTCCAATCGTCTCCAATCTAGACTGCCGTCACCAAACATTATAGCGTAGCCTAGTACTTCTCTGTGTGTATATTTACTTAAATCATGTACTCGAACAAGTTGCGTCAGTTTGTCGGGGATGGTTATTCCAATCTTCTCAAGAAATTCTAATGCCATTCTGAGCCACTTGCGGTGGGATGTCACACTTTTCAAATGTCCCAAAACATTGACAAAGACTAATTCCTTATACACTAGTTTCATGTGACTAGTTGGTTTGTCTATATATTTTCTCGATTCAGTAGTCACATTTTCTGACTGATTTAGTTCTTCGACATACATTTTCTCCCATTCGTCTGTAGGTGCACCACATCCAACCTTTCCTGCCAACCAATCTTTTATCAATTGGTGCAAGGCGGCCACAAACAAAGCATATTCTACTTGTAACAGCTGAATGTGTTTTCTTGCTCGAAATTCTACTCCTTTTCTTGGTGTGTAAAGCTGGTCCATTGTCAAACAAATTTTGTGGAATATTTGTACAAAAACACTATGCCTTCAGTTTCATCTGATACATCCAATTGCATTACAATATGATGTGTCCAATTTGTATTATTTTTAACTAGAAATAGTGTTTGTCATTTGGTAGTTGGCTGTGGTCTGAATCAGACGTGTTTTCTCGAATGGGAACAAATTTGTAACAAATCTGTTATTTTTCATACCAAATCTGGAGTCAAACATGAATGTAACATTTCATCTGTTTTCCTCGATTGAAACATTTACAAAACCTCATCCACGATTACTTTGTTTTGTAATCAGAAAAATCAGAAACAAGTTTGTGATCTGTACATTTCTGTTGAAAATGACACGTTGTACCTCAGAACACATTTTGAATCATGTCACTTCAACCATGTTCTGCGTGGACAAATTTTGATGTTTGGCCGGGGGTAATTTAGGGGGGGGGGGTCTTTTCAGGACATGCCCCCCATGTTTTTCAAACTAAAAGTAAAAAAATAAACTAGCAATGTTCCGTCAGAAACCAAGAAAAAACTAACGCCGTAACACTTGTCAGTTGGGAACACGAAACCGCACAGTTTCACCAGATTTAGTCCTAGCAATTATCGCTAGATATAAAACTAAACATTTTTTTCAATTTCAATGATACATGTTTATTTCTACATTTAGTTTAACAATAACAATAATCATCAATAAAGTAATAAATACAGAACAAAAATAAAATTGTCAGTTCACTGATCTTCAACGACCATTGCTTCTTGTGTTTGATCTGTGTTCCTATTATCTCTCTTGTCCTCTACGAAAAATAAATATGCTCTCTGACCGATTGAATCTAACGTTTTCTGCCTGTGTCCGTCGACTACTTTCACATTTTCCGATCCAAACATTTTCTTGACTTGGTTGATAAACTTTGTCTTCTTCAGTTCGACATACCCGCTCAAGTCGCGTTGCCCCGTTTCACATGCAATTGTCATACCCATTGCAAGGAATTTATAGTTCAGCTCCTGACATCGTTTCAAATCATTTTCCACAAAGTTTTTGATTTCAAATGTCCATCTCTTAGATTTTTGCTTCCGTATCTTAAGCTTTCTCACGTAGCTTTCTTTTGTTTGTACACCCTGGTCACAGTAAAATTTGCCATCGGCTCTAAGTCCATAGTAGATGGAATCTTCATTTTCGGCTTGAGCCAAGCGAGGATCTGCTGCTGACATCATGTTTGTAGAGTGTTCGAAATGCGTGTGTAGCTGTTGAAAGTTGGAGAACAAATGATATGAATTACATTTTTTCTGTCCTTTTTATACTCGGTATGTTTCCTCCTTCACGTGCAACACTCAAATTTGTATTTTTTTCTAATATGTACAGAACATCATTTTTCGTAACTTGATCATTCTAACATTATCACTTGAACATGACACACGCACCAAAACGTCTTAGATTGTCGATGGATTGTGATGAAACAGAATTGGGAGAACAAAATGTTCACATCGACTACTTGAATCAATCTACATGCGTTATAATTATGAACATGAAGTTTGATGACATCTATGCTGAAGCTCTGGTTGGAATTAGATATATTGTTATACGGAATAACTGTAACGGGTGTATCATAGATCATCCATCTCAAACCGAACACGACTGTCTCATGATCAGTGATATGGGTGAGGAGTATTTGAACGATTTCTATTTTGAGAAAATGTTACAACACGTAGACGAGAGCAAAATTTGTTCTGCATGGGAAGAGATGATGTGCGGACTGAATATTTCGCAAGACGTCGTTAATACACACAAGATGGTATTGTTTGACAAATCTGTTCTCCAAGTCATGAAAACTGATCAGTGGAAGAACAAAATCAAACAGCGTATGCTAACATTGTCAAAAGTGGAACATATTCTTTCCTCAGATTGAAATTCAAAAATAAATGTATAAAAATTAGTATCTACTTTATTCTCTATTGTTCTGTAACTGTGTTGATCCACCAACCGTTCTATATTTGTAGCTTGTCCGTTTTTGAAGTTTATGATTTTGCAACGTTTGTAGTTTTCAAGAAATTTGTGGATAACATGACTCAACTTGTAAGATATTCTCCGAGCGAATCAAAACTTGCAACGTAACACGCAGTATAAAATGTTGTCACACGTAGTCCAAATATCATTTGGTACATATCTCACTATGAGTAAGGCTGATACATACGAGACATTTTCCGACTTCTGGTCATTACAATTTCGAAAGGGTTTCAACAAATGTCGAGCAAGACTTTCAAAACAGAATGAAGCAGAAGTTCCCTACATTGCTCTCATCGATGATTCGCCAAGAGAACAGAGAAAAATGAGAAAATTTGTTCACTGCAAAAGTTCATCACAAACTTCGCTGATCAAGAAATGACAATTGTTTGACAGAAGAAATTTTATTTCCATAGATTGTTGAATACGGGATAATCGAAAGTGTTACAAAATGTACATCAAGAACATTGTTATTCAGAAGGAATTCATGACAAATTGTATATGGTTGTAAAAAATAAATTGTAGAAAATGATATTCTTGTCTGGCTTTTGTCTTGACTTTTCAATATCAAATACACAATGTTTCAATTGGATATCTGATATTGTTCAGATCAAAATGTTTGTATCTAAGAGCTATGAGTTACTTGGATTTTTTGTCCTTTCTACCTCTACTAAGACTACGAAGAATACTTCTGCCAAGACTTCTGGATCGAGATCTAGATCTTTTTGGAGGAGTATCTTGTGATTTTTCCTCAGATTTTGTTCTTTCAATGCGTACCCGTGGATTATTGTTGGTCGTTTGAACACGCTTCCTTCGACCTGGATTGTCATCTTTTCTTCGTTGCATTTCATTGTCGTAAGCAATTCTGTTATGCTCAGTGAGCAAGGGTGGAATTGTTTTCAAGAACGTCTCGACTTCCACCATTCCCAATGAATTGGACAATTCAAGTAAGTTTGCGAGACTTTCGATAGGTGTCCAATCGGGGTAATCTTGTGTCAAGCCATTACATGAATATGCTGGTAAATTTTGCACAATACAGAAGAGATGTGTCAACTCTTGAATGCTGTATTTATCATCTAGTTTTACTGAGTTCGAAGTTACATTTGTAAATAATCTCACTAAACTTGAAGGATATGATTTTTGCTCTCTACCAACATTGAACACAACATTGTCTTTACATTGTTTTGCATATTGTATCAATTTGATGTGCATATCGATAGCTAAATCATACTTTCGTGTTTTGAATAAATGAAGTACAGCTTCATTCCTGTTTTTAGTCTGAATATCGTCGGATTTGTTCATATTTGTATGAATACGTTTAATTCTTCATATTTTGTTAAATACTTTTTTTCGACTGAAATTTTATATCTATTTAACTCATTTTATTAGAGCGTTTACTCTCAAAACATTTTTTAAGTTATGTTGATTCTCTTTACAGTTTTGTTATTGTTCGAAAGTACACTTTGTACACACATTACTGTTTCTGCAATCTTGAAAATGAACATGATGGATTGTGTGTGTCAACTTTGTAAACCATCAAGAACTGTCGGTAAGGTTTACAATGGAGTGTGTTATTTTCTTACTGACGAAGTGCATACATCACCCATGTTCAAAGTTGCTACCGAGTTTTCTAGTTCTGACTTCGAAAATGTAAAAGATGCAGACAATTTTGTCGCTCAACTCACAGCAGAATACTATTACAAAACGGGTCACAAGAAAGTGAGAGTAACTTATCCACAGACTAAATTCTTCACCAAGAAATTTAATACCCATAACTACATGACGTTAGATATAGAATCAAACAGGCTAATCAATGATGCGTCACATAATTACCCTATTTTATTTTATGCAAACCAGTACTACATATTTACCAACAAAGCAGAGAAAACATATCGTATCATATATGTAAGTAATCAATTGGAACCTAAAGGTATAAACGTCGACGAAAACAAAACGTTGTACTCGTATTGGACAGCTAAAGACACAAAACAACCTGCTACACCCTACAAGGTTTTTCTTGGTAATTATACAGACTCTAACCTTACAATATATCATCAGTATAAACCCCTAGAGAATGTTACATACAACATTCGTCCAACTGACAGACGACCCAATTTATCACCGTGTTCCGGTGAGGGGAACAGTTTTGTTACAGACCATAACAAGTGTATCTTCACCACACCAGAGAATAAAAGATGTACAGTTTTGTATATAGATAATAGGAAACTTTTCGAACAGTTTGAGAAATTCGTTTTGTATAAGGCGAATTCTGTTGCAAATAAACTTTGCGATTCTAAGACATACAAAGGTATTTGTCTAATACGAGCATCTTCATTACCATACCAGAATTTTATCATTTATCTAAATCCATCTATGGTTCCTAAAAAATCGAAATTCATTCTTACTGGAATGAGACGCAAGAACAATGGTTACTATATTGTTGATGTGGTAAAAAGAAGACTAGTGAGGTTTAAAAACAAAAGGCAAGCGATAACTCGATTCAAAAATTACTATAAAGCCAAAGTGAAGTACCACATGTGCGAAAAGCTTTTAATTGGTAAGAGTTTAGTTGAGGAAGACTCTTACGATTTGACAGACAACGTTACACCATCGGCAAATATGACAACACAAGTATTAGCTACAAGTAAGAGTCCGTTACACAAAAACAACACAGTCTTAAATAGCGAAATAAAGTCAACTGCTTTCAATTCAAACATTTTGATTATACCTCTTACTACGTTAGTATGTATACTAGTCTTATTTATTGGATGGAAAAGAGAAAAAATCTGGCTCTGGATTGTACAGGAACGTGAGTAGTTACACCATCTGAGCATGTTCTTTGTTTAGTTTTGACATAAATAAACCAATGTAAAAACTTTCCTTTGCTTTACGAACTTTTTCATCCGTTTGTTTCTCTAAGATGAATATAGAGTATCTGTGTTCAACATCTAAATGTTCTCCACACATTACCAAATGCTCTGTTACTCCACAATTGAGTTTTTTGGTACGTATATTTGAACTATGAGCGTTCATTCTCCGTCGCAAATTTTGTGTTTCACCGATATATTCAGCGTTACACGTATTGCAGCGAAGAACATATATAACATGCTCAGAATTACAGTCAAAACCATCTTCTTGAACATTGAAAACAAACCCATTGTTAAACTTAAATGTGTTTCCACACACCATACGACTACATATACTACAATGCATACTATTACAAGCTGATACTTTATTTTTCATGATAAGGCATATCAACGTCAAACACAAAATTCAATAAATAGAATAAAATAAGTGGAACGAAGACCATAATGTTTGATTTACATGCATTTGTGCCACTGAACTGCGCAGTTAGATTGATTACACATATATTTTCTGTTTTTGCTTCACACGTATGGTTAATCAGTCGTATTGCTTGTGTGTCAAGATAAACACACTCTCCCTGTGCTGGCTCATTAATTCTAAAACAATGTTTGAATGTATCAAAGATGTTAGCATTGTCAAGTTTTGTTGTCAAAAGGTACTGTCGCAAATTATTCGTCTCAGACACATCTGTGATATTTGGGAGAAAGTCACATTCTTTTGCAGATGAGATATAACACTTATCTGGGAGATTCGTTGCAACCGCGTCTGTTTTGAATGGGCATTTTGTATAAGTGTTAACATCAGGAGTTATAAAGACTTCCTGAATGTCTGAAATGTTTGCTGTGAGTAATATAACTTGTTCAATACAGCTATTACTGAGCTCATTGGTGTTTATGTCGTATCTGAAACATTTGTCCCGTGACCCTATCGTTGCGTTCGGAGTAAGCAAAGCATCGGTATTCATACCAGCTTGAGAATAAAACGATACGATAATATTTCTATTCAACAGTTCCCTTAATTCGCCGACAAGTCGTTGAAATATTCGAGCTGTAATTTTGTCATTGATTACACCTGGAGAATATTTGTCGAGAACAAGATTTCGCATGTTTACATGAGTAGGTGCCATCCTATACCTTAAATCTGTAGTTATAAAATAGCAAATGCCATTATAAATTTTCCCAACTGTTCTAGATTTGTCACAACTTGAACATATGCAGTTCTGCAATTCAAATGTTTGATCCGGTAAATTTTCATTCAAAATGTCACTAAATGTTTCTGTACCATTACTCTCACCAATTTCGTTTTCATTTCCAACATTCATCGAATCAGTCGATGTTTCAACTGGATTTTCAGAAGATTCATTTACCCTCGCCGTATAATCATTGCTTTGAGTTGTATTTTGCTCGCTTATATCGTAACCATCCTTGGTAGTATTTGAATGCATCTGCAAAGTGGTGCCACCAATTTCATTAGTTTTTACATCTGTTGTAACCAAATCAATTGGTATTGTTGTCGGTTTAGATGGAACATCATTATTGTTTTCATTTGATTGTTCCGTTACAGGCAAATCAGTTGGTGTGACTGTCGTAGAAATATTGATTTGCGATATATTTTGCTCTAAATGTTCCTGTTCAACGTGAGTGTCACTGGTTTCATTTAGATGTGTCTTCATCGGTAAACTCTCGTTACCGATTTCATTCAAACTTTCAGTTATAGTAACTTTTGTTGGTGTTGATGTCGTTTGGCTGATATCATTAGCGGATTTGTTGTTTGTATTCGGTGTAGAATGATCGATTGTCAATCGCTCTCTACGTTCATTTTCATCTTTGATGTCGTATGATGACATACTTATCGGTATACTCTCATTTTGAATACTTCCACTGATTTCTCCTGTGATTTCACAGAGCGTTGCAGCTGGCAGTTTACAACTATGATAATATATTTGCTTTCCAAAGATATCAATATATAGACAGTCATCTGCGACATACTCCGGATAAAATTTATAAAGGTTTGTTTCTTTGAAAACCTGAATATTGCTCTTGGCATTGATTTTGAAACGCAAATTTAAATCATTCTGTGTATCTGTTGTCTTATTTATCAAATATCGATGTACATTTATAAATTCTTCGGTTGTTGAAATGTATCCTGGCTCCGAACAATTAGTTTTAAAAACTGTGAAACACCTCGCATTGTCTGTTGGTGATGCTACAGAATTAGTATCGTTTGAACATGGTTCAAAATTTGGAATTGCGAACTCTGACATTATGATAGAGTTGTTTTCATCTTCATATAACAATTCAAGACCGCGTGCACAATTATGACAATCTAGTGTAATATGATACGTATCATCTGATAGCTGTGAACAAAC
Organism: Spisula solida; assembly: GCA_947247005.1. Classification (NCBI taxonomy): domain Eukaryota; kingdom Metazoa; phylum Mollusca; class Bivalvia; order Venerida; family Mactridae; genus Spisula; species Spisula solida. The sequence goes on along the minus strand of OX365961.1, from coordinate 2,670,331 downwards.
ATTTAAACCATGCTCACTAAGAAGTATTCTTACATTACTTGATGAGGAGTTATAGTATCCTGAAAATGAAGCATACCTAAATGCTTCACGTTTAAGCGATAGTTCATTTCCAATTTGTTGAAATAACTTAAAGTGTGTTAAGTTTCTCATAATAAACTGGTCGTAATCGGTTGTGTTAACGAAGGTAAACATTTGATCTAATGTTACGAATATACAGGTCTTATTGTCAAGTGTAACTCCGACAGTAGTATTTCGATTGCATTTTGAACAATAACAATTTCGTAGCCCAAAGGTAGATATTCCTGTGTTAGTTGGAGTAGGAGGACTAATCGGCACTCCACATGATAACGCTATCAGACTAACTAGTAAACTAAGACAAATGTACATAGTAGACATAACGCTTAATGACTATAAATTTTATTGATACATTTATATACTAATTTTATTCAACATTTTTTTGATAAGCATTTTCATCTCGTCGTTTCTGGTGCAGAAATCGTAACAATACACTATACATCCAATACAAACATTCCTTATGATGTAATTTCTGTCAACATTATCTCCATTCTCAATTCCATCTACGAGTATTTCGTAACAAGTCTGTTCTGCAAAGTTATGACTACAACTACAGCTAATTTTCTTTTTGTGCGTTGAATGTGCTGGTACAGTTGTTACATTGTAGCACTGTCGATCTACGTTGCATAAACTTGTACAATATTGAATAGATTTGTGAGTTGATACAATAGATTTGTAGTTGTATGTAATGTTCATGTTCTCATCTATAAAGCACGAATACAGATCCAGTTTAGTAAACATAGGATTACAGTCATCGGTGTTATTCTGATGATTGTGAAAGTCATTCATTGCAAACAATTTGTTGAACATCTTGTGTTGATAATTAATCGGTTGATGACAAAAGTTGCAGAAAATGAACAAGCTGTTATTATAGAGGGTTTCTAGTCTGGCTCTGTCCCTAACACATTTCGTGTTACAGAAACAACCTTGTGTACTCAATGATACTACTTTGTTGTCCAGTGTTGTTGTCAGAAAGTGAATGATATCAAGTAGATAATGTGAAAATGACAAGTTGAATGTTGGTTTCGGACATGTTAGTAGTTCTTTCATATATGTAAAGACACGTCTTCTAAATGAAATATTCTTGATCAAACCTATCCTGAAGTAGTATGCGAAGTCCATCCATTGTTTCGGATAACACAACTCAGTACTGGTGAGTTTTGCCGTTGAGTCATTCAGAATTCTGTTACTGGTATGGTATTTGTAGATGAAATTACAGACAGACTTCATGTGTTTGAAACATTTTCTGTTCGGTAACCATTCAAGATTATGTATTTGTTGAATCATTTTTACCATTTCTGTATATTCTTGGTCGATGTTTAGCTCCTTTGTAGTTGGCTCCAGACGTTTGATGTGTATATACGTGTGATCGTTAATGAGTATCATGCCACATTTGTTTTTTATAAAGGAAAAATATAACTCATGAAATGGTTGCTTATTCCTACATATTTGAATAATTTCAAACAAGATATCGTTTACTTTTTTACTCACGTCAGTGTGTGTATTTCGGAAATAAATGATACATATTGCAACAACTAAGTAAAATACATGGTGTTTGTCGGAATATCTGTTATTTCGATACAATGTAACCATTAATTCTTCAATGTTCACATGACTCGGAAACAATGGTTCTATAACAAAATGTGTAAATCTATACAAATAACAAGATGTCAAGCTACTTTCCAACTTGCGTACATTTGTCGCATTTATTTTCTTGAACGAAATGAGTTCGTTCGGGATGTAACATATAGCTGAATACAAATTAGTTTTCAAAACATTTTCAATGCCACTCTCGCTGAGAGTCATTTTGCAAATGAAACAATAAATACAAAATGTCAAGATCAACAATTTGTTCACTATTAAATTATTGTTAAAACCAATAGTGTAAGTTGAGTCTGTACAACGATGGTCGTCTCACGACATCTGGATGGAGACAATATTTGATGAAGTCTTTCGCAGGTTTTGAAATACATGGACTGAATTTCAAATTATGTATGTCACCCTTTTTGTATCTATCCCATGGAACAAAGTTAGTATGTAACAATGTGTAACACAATATACCAATAGCCCAAACAACTGATTTGCGTGGATAGAACCGTTTGTTGATGGTTGTCTCTGGTCCCCAGTACATGATAGTTCCAAACTCCACATTTTCTTCAAATATTTTGTTCACTGATGCACATTTACAAAAGTCACACAGCTTTATTTCTTTAGTTTGTGGATTTATCAGAATATTTTCTGCCTTAATATCCATATGTGCCAACTTTGCTTTGTCTTGCATTTCGAGGCATGCAGTAATCACTTGTCTCATGATTCCTTTACACGTTGGTTCTGACATGATTTGTATTTTACTCAAATATTCGAACAAATCCAATGGTAGATACTCCATAATCAAGTAGTAATTGCCATCCTTTTTGCCACATCCTAGCACCTTTGTCACATGCGATACTTTGCTTTCCTTGAGAATCGAGCAATTCTTGTATTCTTCGTGTGCCTCGGAATTTCTCCAGAAGAATTTTATCGCAACGTTTTGCCCAGTCTCTGTGTGCTTAGCCAACACAACTTTGCCGTTACAGCCTTCTTGGATGTCTCTAATAATATCGTATGACATGATGTTATCTCTTCGAGAACTAGATCAAGAATGAGAGAAAATGATTTTGGTACCGGTATTTATAATACATGAACGTACACAAATACTAAAAAAGTTTCGAAATGGTTTGAGTTCATTAACGATGTTACACTATTCCGTGCGAGACATAGGTGTAGTCACTGATATGGAACATTTTCTATCCACTCCTAAACCAACTGAATTAACCGTGAATGCTCTTTTACAACAGTTTCCCGAATACCAGGAATCAGATAAGATTCAAACTTTGTTACCAACAATCGAGAATGAAGAGAATGAAAGTGAAATCATCTCATTCCCACACACTATTGTGGCAATTGTTGGTCACGCTGGTTCTGGCAAAACTCACATATTGAAACATATTGCTACACGCAAACGAACAATGTTTTGTGCACCAACGAATCCTGCAGGTATAAACTTACAAAACACATTGTGGTCAGAGATGGTTTTTCAGTCGCAAAAGAGAAATGTGTATAGAACTATACATTCGTTTTACAAAATTAATCCGACAGAGAGTGACATACTTGGTAGAAGTATTGAAAAAACAAGAGCAGGGTCGGATATGAGTGTCAGCTACGACGATTATCTGTTAACGATGTTTCGTGGAAGTAAACAGTTTTGTGCAAGTCTTTTCAAAAAAGAAATCAACGATGGCAAATTGACACCCGAACAATATAATGAGCACAGAACGAATTGCATTCGAGAACAGAGATACCAACCGCTCGGAGGGAAATCAATGCATGAAACTGTCGTAGAATACATCTCTTCACTTGGATTGAAAAGTAAAATTCCAAACATTATGCTGTACGACACGTTTGTATTGGAAGAAGCGGGTCGCACCCCAGATTACCTCGCATTTTTATATTTCTTCTATTATTACTACATGCATATCAAATACGATACATACGTCTGGAGACAAACAATACCAAGCGCAATTTTCGTTGGATCGGCAAGTCAGAGTAGGGTAATTGACAAATTTACTTCATTTAGTGCACTTACGTTTGCTGGTCAGCAATGTGTCAGAAAACTCATAATGGAAAACAGGGTTATAAACATAAAATCCTTCAAGGATAATAGACGCGTTACAATGGGAAATATTGATAACAACACAACACTGGCGTCTGTAGTCAGTAAACTAGAACTCGGAAAATTAGTCAACGACGATTTGAAACATAAGTTCAACGACGCATTTGTAACTGATGAAAAATATTTCTTCAACCCACTCTTCAAACCAGAATATTTTAGAATAGCCAAACGGCATGACAATTTGAAAACTTACAAGAAAAATGTGTTTCAACAGAACGAACATAACATTGTCAAATTTCCTGAATATTTACTCAGCAATTTCGATAACCATTGTCTCACTAAAATAGAGGGTTACATAAATGTCAAACATAAAAGTGAGACGTATAACGATGAATGGATTAACACGAAGGAGCAGACTACGTTTGGCGAACAGGAGTTTAAAGTGTATAGAACACATCGAACTTGTCTGAAGGGATTTCGATATCTTTTGACTGAACAACATATATTGTATATACGTAGTTTTGCTGGAACCATCGAACAATTCATTGAATTGACGGATCACTTACAACCATACATGACAAATGATCGTAGCAATTGTATCCAATTTTTTGTTGAATGTGCCAAATACATTGTTGAAGATTGTTTCGCAAAACAGGCCGAGCATGTCGTGACTAGTTTTAATTCGCTTTTACAAAGTTGCAGCAGCGATGATGTAGACAAGATATCAATACAACAGTTTTTGTCACTGAAAGCGTTATTACAGAGCATGAAATTCAACGAAAGTCTAAAGAACAAGATTTATCCATATGCATGCGAGAAATTTGATGTGCGTATTGTTCTCCCAAAAGATATGTTCAGCTTCGTTTTGGAAGAGGTATATATTCAGAGGAGTAAAACTGCAATTGATTCAGTCAGTTGTTTCTTGAAATTCAACAACAGCTTACAGCTGAAAATGTTTCCAAAAGTAAAATCGGTAAGTACGAGCGAAATTATGGAAAACGAAGCTATGAACCAAGGTAATAAGTCTGATAATCGATACGCAAGAAAAAGAAAACGACTAGAATACGAAGAGGAACTTGAACAGGAAAATGAGGAATCAAACTTAAATGACAAGCTATCCATGGAATCTTCACTTGAAGAATTATCCAACAAATCATTTTTCAAGACAATACCATTGGTGTTACATATTTGTGCTACTATAGATTCCATGCAAGGTCTGACATGGCGTGCTCCCATATTCGCATTGCTTACAAAAGATGATAGCAGCGAAGATATCATTGTCGCATTAACCAGAACAAGCAATCCTGATAATTTGTTGGTAGCAAACAAGGTATTTGATCATAAAATCGCAACAATCAGCTTTGAAACGTTAGCTTTGAAAAAAACTGTAAACAAAGCACAGAGACCATGTGGATGGTTATAATTTGTCTTTTTGATTATATGTATTGTATCGTATCTGAAAATAAATATTATCCAGAATGACAGATGATATATCTCTTATTTGTTGTACTCGATATCAATTGTTGTATCGTCGTAGACAGAAACATGTGAAACGTTTGAAACGTTTGCTTAGAAGTACACGTCTAAAACAACAGCTCAGTCAGAATTTAGATACAACTGACTATAGTACAAAATGTGTTGACGATTTTTTTGAAGCCTCCGAAGCAAAAAACAAAAAAGTCGTTGAAAACGCTAAATTCGATGACTCCATAACGTCGATAGTTCAACAGAAAAGAGAATATGTAATAAAATACATCGCAGGTCGACAGTTAGTGAGTGATAAAAAATCAGTTTCAACTTTCGTAAAAAAGAGATTTTTTAATTACAGAAAAAACTTTCAACTCAGAGATAATGTTTCTTGGGTTAAAGATTTACCCCTGAGACCAAATCTCAACAACCAAATTTTCTTCAACTGGAACACAGAAAAACTCAATAAGGATCGTTTATTTCCATTGTATTCAACTGCTTTTAAAAACATCATACAAAAATACGAACTAGTTGCTGAACAAACATACTGTTTCAAAGTAGCCAGAATATTAAACAAACTCATTTATAGCATCAATTGTATTGACTGGGGAGAATACAATTCTCTCAATTTTTTGTTTAAGATCTATCGCCAACAAGGATATAGCTTTGACTCTATGATAAATGAAATAACTGAAGACAATATCTTACCATCTCCCGATCCAGCTATTTTACACGACCACGTATTTTCGGTGTTTTCGCGTATTAACTATTTCGATTACAACGATATTACCGGAGAAATGAAAGAATGTTATGACAATGCATTGTTCGTTTTCAGACACGAACTGTACCCTTTTCTTGTAACTGAATACGTGTTATTGAGATATCTGTTAAAATATACATCTCAGACGCTGAGACAAAGTATCATCGATAAATTAGAAAGTGATTATATTCACCAAACGTGTGTCGATAATGTTTGTCAAAACTTTCCTGGAGTCTTCATAATGATATACACATTATATTACAACAGTCATTCTGAAACTGATCCACAAGGTATATTGAAAATTCTTGTGGATATACAGAAATCAGTCAGAGCGACGGACTTCAATAGAGTAACAAAGGAATTGAATATTTTGACAAGATTTATTTGTGATACAGTTTATAAACTGGAACAAAACAACTTATTTTTATCACAATATTTTAAAGATATATTTATGTCAAATAGCAACTTCTTGAAGTATTCGTACTTCGTTGAAAGTTCAACGTTGAAAAACACCGTCAGCCTTGCTCAATTGTCGTATGTTGTTGAATAGAAGAATTCTGTCAAACAATTTCGTTTTATTTTTCTATTTCTGAGTGTCAAGAAATCCATAGATCTCAGAATCATTCTCTTTCCACATTTCCTTGCCCGTCTAGATTTTTGTCGGATTGTCTTTTGTTTTCTATCCTCACAATATATTTCTTCCACAATACTTGATAATTCTGGGTTTTCTTCCAAGATAGTATTCATTGGGATACCTAGATAACTCATGTCCGACCAATGACTGTTCGACTGGAATGACAAATACATTGTGATAACAGATTTGAGCAAACTTGCTATTTATATGCAAAACGATGCTTGATGTCGTGTGCTAGTGAAACAAGTTTGTGTTCGTCGACTACAGGTAGTTCAACTAACGAAACAAGCTCATCTAACACATGTTCTTCTCCAACATTTTTGTACGCTTGAGCTAGCATCATTGAAGGTCCATTCTTGTATGTTTGAGTGATAGATTTAGCTATAGGATACCATAAGTCAAATACTCTGTCCAATGCTGTATTTACATCTTCAGCCAGAAATGTTATGAACTTGTTTGGTGGAAAGCCGATAGTATCGCACAATTTTACTACTTTGTTCGGATCCGTATGTTTTAGAAAAAATGTCTGTAGCGTTTCCTTTTCCTCGTCGACATAAATATTTTCTTTCAAATAGTTGTTCAATATTGGCGTATTGATTAGAGCGTATATACAGTTCGGATCGTTATTCTGTGGTACTGTGTAATTTGCAAATGGATGTGTTATTTCAAATAAGAGAGATTGTTGTTCTTCAAACTGTTTTTTAGGATCAAGAGTGATATTATCCTCAGCCAGTCTCCGGTTCACTACAAACTGTGTTACATGTCTACAAACGTTATACTGAAAAACACACTTTGATATGTTTCGGTGTGCAAATATACTTGCAAACTGAATCAATGTTTTCTTGTTGTTAGGTTTCCGTAGCAAAATATTGTGTTTGTTTTCTTCACTTTCGTGTAACGTCGATAAGACACACAACTGGTAAATATCTGTTTCTCTTATTACAATCATGTCTTGAACTTGTACCCATCTACGACTAACTACGTTATACGCTTGTTTTGAACTAAAGTCAATTAGATAAACTTCATTCTTATCGCTTTTCACCAATTGTGGAGATTGTATGGCTTTCGGAGGAGTCTGAATTAAGTGGTAATCAAGACAATCGTGATAATCAAACACGTTTTGTACTTGTCCTATTCGAAACTTAGAATGTGCATCTTTTTCATAAAAATACACACTGTTGTTGGAAAAGAGAACATGATCCGGATTCTTTATTGATGACAATACGTTCATGAAACGTCTATTTAATTTGATATCAATCCATTGTTGCATACTCGGTTTAGGACCCGTGTAGTATTGTATTTTGTCCGTAGAAGAATTTAAGCATACAACTGTAAATGGAAATATGTCTATGAACGCTGTATCTGACAAACCTATCGAGCTTCCCGAATTTTGTACCAGTCGGGTGGTAATAGATGTAGTAGACAACCAATATTTCTTCTTCGTTTCAATAACAGTATCAACGATATTTTTAATGATTTCATTGCCTATTCTCAACTGTAACAACTTCTCTGTCGGAGCAGCGTAACATAAGTCTGTAAAATAGGATTGTAGTTCACTTGTGTATTGTTTGGCTAGACCCTTCAATCCTATTAGAAATGATGCAACCTTTTCTATATCCGTACAATTTTTGAACAGTTTTATTAGGAATTCAGTGAGACACGTACATGTGTATTCTGCCGCAAAATTAAACAATGATGCATCTGGCAATGTCCAATCTTCTTGGTTATATTGTACGAATAGTTTTAGCAAGTTTAAAGCCGTGTCAGACAAATCGACTTTGTGAGGATTCTTTCTAATAGCTTCTTCAGAAAGAGCAGATGATAAATTCATCAGAGTGTCAACGGTAAATGTTTCTCTGACATTAGAATTTTCTAAGGTCAATAAATGTTGATTAGGTATTTTGTTTGTATGTTTGAAGCCTTCTCCGTTGAATTTAAGCACTGGTCTGACATAACCTAAATCTAGATATAATGGTATTCCAAAGTCTGTTTTAGTTCTCCTCTTTGGACTAAATACAGTTGGTTCATTTGTAACTGGATTGGTGAACAGATAGATCGGTATGTCGATCAATACAGCCAATGCTTTCAAGTGTACAAAAACACAAGGTAGTCGCTTGTATCCTCTGGCGTTGGTCTCGCGTACATAACTTTCAATAGTTTTGTATCCCGTATACTGGAAGCTAACTTCGTCGAAAATCTCGGGTTTACTTAACATAAGATTTATCGATGCATCCTGAATAACTCTAAAATAATCCTCTTTCTTGAATACAAGAAAGCTAAGACTGCGATACAAACTCCATCCATCATTATCAACATTTTTATATTCAAATTGCTTACATCGATCGTCAAACTCCAGGTGAGGTAGTTGGTTTGTATCGAGTTTAAGACCATTGCCAACAATTTTGTTTGCTATGAACTTTCGACAAGCAAGGTCCGGAAATTTAAATGGTTTTACAGTTTCAGTGGATTCTATAGAACTTGTTGAGGGGCATGTTTTCTTAGTTTTGCGAGGAATGGCTTTTGGTCTATTAATCGGTATATTTTCTCTAGACAACTTTTTAGGTACAACTGGAGCAGTTTCGTCAAAATGATATACTCTTTTACGTGATTGTTTCTTTACTAATGAACTTTTACACACATTGGGTTGTGACTCAAAATCGCTATCTGACATAATTTGGTTTTATAACAATAAAAACAAAACTAAATCATTTATATACATTTTTTTGTCATAACATCTATGGATAATTTTGATCAATGGTTGTGAAGAAATAACAAATGATACTGAAATCCAGTTTATGAACTTTATTTGGTTTCAAAAAATGTTTGAATGGAAATCAATTTTTGTTTCTTGTTGTTACTTGTGCCTTGCTTTTCACAGCGTTTTCGTTTCGCAGCACTCTTTTTTTGTTGTTCTGTGTTTTGCTTTCCACGTAACATGAACGTCTGAAAAATGTTAGGATTTGGTTCCGATGAAATGTTCAAAGTGAGTAAATCCTCGTAGTACTTGCACACGCATTTAGGATGTACAACGGTCATTATTGTGACAACTTGTCCCAGGACTTGTTTGACAATAGCGCGTTTATCTAAGTCTAGAGTCATTTTATCCCGCTGCATTTTCTTGAGATAATCGAGTGATTCCAGTTTTACCCTCGATTTGTGTTCTCTGTTTACCACTTTTACAACATTGACAGAAATTTTATCCAACCCACCACTATTCACAATTTCTCCACGTTGTAACATCCTACGATACAAATCAATTTTTGAATCGGCTGTAGTACTTTTTAACCTGTGTGGAGTGATCGAAATTTTTATTCTGGAAGATATCGTTTCCAAATTAACTGTCTCGCTAATAATTGACGAAACAAACTCGCTTGCTTTTGAATAAGTTTCCCATGTAGACGGATTGCGATTTAACAAATTCTTAATCATAACATCTTGAATTTGCTCGGTAATCATAAGAGAATCACGCTTACGAGATTGGAGACCTCTAATGATGTAGTGCTCATCTTTCTTTGAATCCATTATTTGTCCAGCGTAAACCTTCTGACACTGTATCACAAATCCTAACATGACTTTTTCCAAATCTAACGCAGAGGGTGGAAAATATATCGCATTTTGTGGATCTGTCAAATATCTTCGATTCAAATCTTCAACAGCGTGTGAAAGTATCTTAGAAGTTATCATACAACCCTGTTTACGCTCATCAGCATTAAATCCTTCAAGATAATCAATGTCATTCTCTTGTATCCATCCTCTTCTCAACAGCTCCCCTGAGCGAAACAATTGACACATTTCAGTTACGGTCATGTTTAAGTGTAGAAACACGCTGTCGGTGTCGCCATACACTGTTGTTGCGTTATGAGTCCTCTCGATATCTCTGGCCACAAGCTGAATGTGTTGTCTACCTTTTGATGTGATACACGAACTGATGCTTGTTTGTCCCAATCGAGGTAGAATTCCGTATAATGAGTTTATTTGTAACTTATAGGTGTTGCTCATTTCTTCCACTAGTGCGTTATCAGCAGGATTCTTAAATGTTCCGATTTTACGCTTATATTTTAATCTATTGTTCAAAAGATTATCCCAAGTTTCACTATATGTTGAAGCAACGTGTTTACTGGTAAGGAAACAAACATATCTACTTGTGTCAGTTGTGGGTAGAGTTGTCACATCCACAAGTTTGAAATCGTCAGTTGCAGATTTATTAATTGCGATGTAATCAATGTTGGCTTGTAGATTGAATTTTTGTATGGTTTTCACACTAACAATAGTTTCTGGTCCCATGTTGTATGAAATCCCAATACTTGGGTACATGGATGCAAAATCAACACATCCAACTGGTCTCTCTGTTTCTATTCCTGGTTCAGGGGTACATACAAATGCACCGTCATATTTACATGGTGTGTCGAATTCCATTAACAAGTGTTCACCAATCGTTGAAAACACCATGTCACAAAATGTATCATACGTATTGTAAGGATCTGTAAATCGACGTCCGAAAGTTTTTGATCTGTAGAACTCTATAAAATCTCTCACAGTAGTATTCAATACGTTGACACAATTACCATTCAAAAGTGTACCAAACTTATCAACATTGAGTCTGTCTTTTGCATTTGGTGCTTCATTGTGAACGAAGTCCTCAACTACTTGCTTCATTGTATGCATGGTAGAAATATTTCTGGTAGACAAGTATCGAACAAATTCGTACAGCTGATTTGAGTCCAACGAATCCATTTGTTTCTGTACAGTTTCTAGATTTTCAGTCGACAACCGCTGTTGGTAAAATTCTAACAAAAGTTGTTTGATATCATGAACGTCTTCACTTGGCTTCATCAAAGTACGAATATATAACAATAAGTGAGTTAGAGTGTAATATTGGGAACCGTGCTTTGCATTTTTCACCTTAGCATTGGCAACTTGCTTACAGAGAATATCGCGGGCTAGGTAAAAATCTATCGAATCACTTGACAATTTGTCCAAGTCCATATGTTTAGCTATAGTTTTGGTTTTTATTTCTCCAGACGTAAATTTCTCGATTAAGTCTATCGCTGCAGGATATGTTGGTTCGTGTTCGTATATGAAGTACTTCAGTATTTGGGATACGCAAAATCTTGTACATTCCCTTTGAGGTTTAATTTTCGTGTCTTGAAGCAAGTTCTTTCTTTTGAAAGCGTAATATAACAGTGGTAGCAACATCGGTGTTTTCTGGTTATTGAAAAACTCAGAATGTGGAATCTTAGCAGTGTAAGAGCAGGTGATGAAAAACTTGTACGACAAAAAGTTGTCAGGTCCATTCAAAAGTGCTCCGCACAACATTGAATCTTGAATACAATACTTTAACAACTTACTCCTATCTCTCTTTTCCTCCGAATAGTATAATGTTGGAATTTCGGTATAAGCAACGTCTTCTTTACCAATACCTAGTACCGACCTTGCTATGTCGTCAAGCTTCTCTCCTTTATGACATCTGTACAAGTCATTGATTAAAATCCCTGGGAAAATGTTGTAACTCAATTCAAATAACTTATTGTCATCTAGTAGTGAAATGTTGCCAGTCTTCCTTCTCTTCTTTGATTCAACCAATGCATTTTTGATAAGGTAATGGTTGAAGGAAAAACCATTCATATGCGACATCAATTCGATCAAGTCTATATTGTACTTATCTGCTGACTTGATAATGACTTGCAAATCGAATCCTAAGATATTGTATCCACATAGATAATCACACTTAGTGTCCTCAATTACTTCCACGAACTTTTGAATCAGTTGTTTTTCATTCTTTACGCAGTAAATTTCAGCTCCAGGAAAATCATGTTCATTAAAATGTTCTTTCATCTCCGCAAAGTTGAACAGTTCTGATGCTGTATCTGTTTCTCCGACTGTAACACCAATAACTCGGTGCAGTATATTCCCTTCTTGATAAATCATACTAATCTGGATAATTTCATCCTCGATCTTATTTCCACTTTTATCAACCAATATTGTTTCTATATCGAAAGACAACGTTTTGTGTTCGTACTTATAGTCCTTGATGTGTGAATCGTCTACGACAGTTATTTCAGTCGCTGAGCCAAATATAACGTGTTCAGACTTCACAAACTTTTGTTTCATGAGAAATGGAAATTCAAATGATTCTCTAGGTTTTTCGATCAGTCTTCCCTTGAAGTCCCCATCGGTAAAGTCGTGGTACAAATTATAACAAAACTCGTTGATAAATTTATGAGAATTTCCATACACTCGTTGACCAGATTTCAGTAACTCTAAAACACGTTTACTGCTACTTTGCTCAGAGAAGAATTTTTCCCGTCTGTAGTTCTGTGTTTTAAATTGTTTTGTACTAAAATCGTACTCATCGGCTGCGGCTCTACCCAAAATATCGGTACCGTTTTTATCGTCTAACACATAATGCGTATACTGTTCTCCAATAAGTGTTACGAGAGCTTTTTTGTCCTGGTTGACATTACCAAAATAATCACAATCGTAACACTGGATAGCAATGACTTCGACTTTATCACTGTCAGAACCCGTCGTTAAAAAGTCGGATATGTATTTAGGAATTACATTCAAATCAATGTAGTTTTTCTTGCAAAAACAAACCAACTCTCGCTTTGATACCAATGTTGTACTCATATCATGAATATAGTACAACGACCTCTCTTGCTGTATTTGATTATGAGACATATTGTATAACAAGTGAAACACTGCCATTGTGAAATTTTAGTTTAATTTATATATGTAGTTTAAATAATACATTTTGTTGTGGTCAATCGAACCTTTGAGCACAAATTACCTGTTTGATATGTTTCCATTTTAAATTTGGCAAATGACTTACATTGTCAGAAACATATATTGGTATAGACCGTCTAGTAGCTGGTAATTCTCCCCGTTCTGTCCTAGACGATAAAAATAGTCGATGTTGCGAACACGTTGGCTCCGTAGAAAAAATAGTCGAAATGAGTTCTTGACATTCGAAAACTTGATCCTTGAAGACAATAGCGTACCTCGCCGAAGTGTCGATATTGTAGTTAGTATTTAAGGGAAAAAGCAATTGTTTATGCATAAATTCTAACAAATCAACTATGTATCGTTTATCCTCAGTTATAGCGTATCTCGGTGATGTTAGATTTAAAGCAACTTTCTCGCATTGGTCTATTAAGGACCAGTGAGTAGGATCCAACTTGTGTTTAGTATACTTGAATGTCATCGCTGTTTTGTAGAGAAACATTCCTGGCTGCTTAAAAAAGTTACAATATGAAATTCGCTTTTTCAGAGCCAGCTCATTTAAGTCGTCATTCATATATGTAGCAAAGAACGCGAAGTTTTCGACCACTTTTTTAGCCGCACGAATGAGTTCGCGTTTCTGTGTTTGTACTCGTTTATGACTTATATCTAAATCACAATGCGTATTCCATAGTTCGTCAAAAATTCTAATCAGAGAGTAAGTAGTTGTATCGGACGATTTATCAAGCTGAAACTCGTATGTGCTGATCGGTACAGGAATAGTTCTGAATTGATATTTATTAACTGTAGCTTTCGATGAATGCTCTTGTAATTTTAAATTGTATTCGGCAATTTTTAAATCGAGTTTCATTTTCTCATTTTCATCCTGCTTATCAGTTTGTCTATTCTTCACCTGAGCCATGAGATCAGCCTTATATTTTTCCATATGATCTCTCTGAGTTGATAAAATTGCAGCATTTTCTAGTCGTCGGTTCTCTAAATCGATCGAGAACTGATTCTGACGATCTTGCATTTCGTGATCTGCCAACAATTTGCCACGTTGTAACCGATCAGCAAATTCCTGTTTTATTTTCGTCATACTGATTTCGACTTTCTCTTTTCGTTCATCCCGTTCTCGATTATAGTCTTCTTTCAGTGTCTGTAAATTAATCTCATAATCTCGTCTATCTTTTTCCATCTGTCTGGTAAACTGCTGTTTATTCGATTCAATGAATAAACTATGCTCGTTCTTTCGAACCTGTAAATCAATGTTAAATTGCTCCTCTCTCAGCTTCAACCTAGCTTCATACTCACGCTTCTGTTCTTCCTGAAATTGTGAAAATTGGTTCTCCAACAACTTTAATTTAGTTTCCTTATCAGTTTTATTATCATCCATCTCCTTTCGAAATCTTCGTTCCCGATCATTCTCTAAGGAAGCATTCCAATCTTTCTGCTTTTGTCGCTCATTTTCTATTTCTGACCTTACTTTGATCGTATCGAATTGATGTTGTTGATTTTGATATTGACTTTCCCTGTTCAAAACTGTTTGTAAATTTGTTTTCCATTCTTCAAATTTTAACTTTCCTAGACCCAACTCGTACTGCGTATTAGCACCATGTGTCTGACTTTTCGCGTTTATTTCAGCAATTGCAATAGCAGATTGAATCTGTTTAAGTTTTATATCATGATTCATTTGTACAGACTGAATTTGTGATTCTAGTTTTAATCTATCTTGATCGTTTGATGACTTCTTCAATTGTTCGTCTTTTAGATCTTTTACACGATCGTGCATACGCGTAACCTCGCTTATTTGCTCTTTGAGTACTTGAAGATGCTCAATAAATTGGTTAGATTGAGCATTGGTATTGTTGATAATATGTTCGTGTTCCTTCACTTGCTGACTGATATTTGTAGTTTGGTTGTTTCTCACTTGACGCAAATCTGTACCAGTATCTCGTTCATTGTTATGATAAACTGTAAAGCTTGCTTCCTTATTTGATTTCTTACGCTTTTTGGGCAACTGCTTACTTGATGGTTTAACATTTGGTAACATATCAACTAAACTAATATCATTTTTCAAATTTGTCGAAACATGTAATTGTTCAGAGAGTAGTGTATCTGAGGAAATGCTTGGTACTTTCACAGATGTTTCATGCAGTTGATTTGGAGATAATATGTTATTCCAATTGCTTGGTACATGTAATTGTACTGAAATTTCTGATTGTGGAACCGGAATAGTTTGTAATTTCACATCTTGTATTTTAGGTTGTGTACATGTATGCTTCTTAAATTTTTCTGTTGAATGTATTTCTGACTGCGCAACATCTGAAATATTTGTCTTTTGAATGTCAATGGGTCGATATTTACATTTTTTAAAACCGTTTGATTTTGTTTTACGCCTAGATTTAGAGAAACGGTTCTGTTTGTAAGTAGATCGTTTTGGTTTCTTAGGTTGTTTATTTTCATCACATTTGTTACGTTTGCACTGAAATGTCTCAGTGTCTTGGTTGACAAGTTTTCTTTTTCTTGTGACAGGTTTTTTTTCTTGGACACTCCGAATTGGTTTTTTCACATTGTTCGTGATATCTTTAGGTCTACATCTTTCTGATCCTCGTATTGATTGAGATGGTGTTTTTGTTATATCTTCTAAATTAAATGCTTTTATGGTAGTAACTCCCTCGTCCGAAACATCGCTCGAAATTGTATTTGATGTGTCACTGTCAGTCTGTATAGAATTTTGTGATTCTTCTAAAATATTATTCGCAGGGTTTTGAATACATTTTTGCTCCACATCTTCATTTTTGATCGTTGGTCCATTTTGCGGACTCCCGGGTTCTTGAGTTTTGGAAGTGCTTTTTGGAGAAAACTTGCCTTTGTTTTTGGATTGCCTTACAGTTTGTATCAAATTTCGAGAATACTCCTGTGCGCATTGTTTGAATTTTGATCGAAATCCCTGTTTCTCATGAGTAAACATCGTTTCATTATGCATCGGCTTGCTTTCTTCCCAAACACGATGAGGTTGTTTTACTTTTGAACTTGAAGAATCAACGTGAACTGTTTCTGGACCAATATTTGTACCTGCTCCATTCTTGAGTGTGTTAGAATACTCATTATACAAAGTAACGCCTTCATAGTCTGCGGATTCACCGTTTAACTTATCAAGTGTACTCATAATATCGATCAAACGTTGAATACTTTTAGACGGCATTTCAAACTAACAAAATATACGTTTTTGACACAAATATTTAATTTTCAAAATGTAAGCCAGTATCTACATGTTCATTGATGTTGTCTTGTTTCGCTTGACGAATAGTTGTTTTTGTCGTTGTGACTTCCGAATTACATTTTAGTTTGTGTTTTACTATAATTTCAATAGATATATTAACACCATAGATCACTATGCATTCCTCTAGATCTCTACGTGTCAGAAAGATATCGCGATCGTAAATAATATTCAGAAACGGTATTATAAACGAACTAATAACTTGATTCTCGTTCACATTATGTAACTGTACCCCATTTTTGGTGACTGTTTCTTGAATAGAAATTACACCATTCAGTACATTCTTCCAAAGAAGTCGTAAGTTATCTCTATAAAACACCAACGTATTATCATCAATTTTTTGATCCAGATTTGCCTTTCTAACGGTTCCATGTACCTTAATATACTGCACGTCTAGTTCTTCAGGGCGATCTAAATGATTGACTGTTGAATCAAATTGCTTAGTAAAATTCTCTCTCATTAGTCTCAATCTTTCAATATCTTTTTTCGTTTTATCTCGAGCCTTGTCGTACCAATCCTCAGAGTGAGTAAGAAGGGTGTCCTGAACACTCATAAAATGTTGTTTAGTTTTGGCTGCCATCTGGTTTTGGTGACTTACATACTTTTTAATCTCTCTTTTCAATGTTTCCAAATGATGTTTATACATGTGTAATTGCTGATTTGACATGTTCTTGTAACTTGCGGCCAACTTGACTATTTCCTTTTTCTGTTCAACGAGTGTCTTGATATGTAATTCCTTCACACTGTCGTCGATTCGGAGTCGAGAAATAACTTTCTGAGCGTCCTTTAAGTAGCACATGAACTTTGTTGACAAATCAAAATATTGAGTAACTTTCTCTTGCATTTGCTTCATTTCTAACTCTGACCTTTCTATTTCCTCCAAGTGCGATACATTGGGAATTGACCCATTCTTAGCGCCTGTTGAGGAAAGTTCTAACATAAATTCTTCAATATCGATATTGTTATTCAGATTTAGGTCTGCTGCTCGTTCTTGAAACTGATATAATTCCTTAGGTAAGACGGACAGTTGCTTTAAGGCACACATGCGAAATTTGTTGAGGTGGTCTCGAATAGTTCTCTCCCAATCATCCATTTTCGGTTGAATATTCTTTGTGTACATTTCCATTCCTTGATTAACAATCTTATCTACTGCCGTATCTTTGTCGTGTGGTGAAATTTCTTCCAAAAACATGTTCATTTTATGCTGCATTTCCTCCATTTCCAGTGACATTCGAGACACATAGTCGTCCATTATTCTATTCTTCTCCTGAAATTGAGACAAACTAGACAGTGGGTTATTTTCATCAAACAAAGTAGTCTTCGCTTTCGTCAGTTTTTGAAACAAGCTTTTTTTGCCACGGTCCGACTCCTTATCATCTTTTACCTCATCTAATTTATCACGCTTTTCATCACCAGCATTTTCTAATAACACATATCGTTGAAATGTTTGATACTGAAAATGTTTCTCGTTCAAATGACTTAACTGTAATTCCGCATAATAAAGCGATTCTCCTTTTGAACCTAGACACACTTCTTTATTTTCGACTCGTATGTCCACGGTGTTTGACAGTTGGAGTAGTTGCATAGTTGGAAGGTGCCAACATTTAATTTCATTACCGCATATAATCACAGCTACTTCACTTATCGGAGGAATTTTATTGTATACTGTTAAAATGTTTGGTAATGTGTTAGTTGAAAAACAAGTGACTTTTTGTTTTTCTACAAATTGTTGGTAATCGTTGTCCGATCTGTCACATTTTGAATACGGTATTGCACCTAAAATCATATACCACTCTATAAAGTCTCGAAACTGTTTACTCACGTCATGTTTGGAAATAAATTGGTTGAGTATTGATGAAATGTTAGATTCTAAGTCTGTCCGATACCTTAATTTTATATGATCAACAATTTCCATCATGACGGATTCGTCAACAGACCCTGCTGTACAGTTTAAACTTTTGATGATAGTTTTGACATAATTTTCCAATTTAGATTTACAGATCTTTGAACCAGTAGCTGTATAATTCAACAAATGGTCATTCCAAAGATATCTGATATATTTTTGTATATCCATGTTTTGAACACGTTGATTGTATTCAACATTATATCCGGACCACTGTTTAGGATGACCATGTGCCTGAATATACACTTTGTTTTCTAACATTTTATGTATGTTGAGAGTCTTCAGTGTAGGTGAAACAATATAGTATTGATTTAGACAATTTGTGTCTTTATTTGTTTTAAACAGATCTATTAACAGTGTATCAAGTTGTTCTTCAAAATTGGTACAAGCCGAAAACTGCTGATATCGATCTCTAAATTTTATCATTTTAAGTTTCAATGTAGGATCGTCTAAGCGCTTGTATAATGTGTCTATTTCTTCATGACTAATAGTTTCATTTTGGTCGTCTTGTTTAGGTCCATAAATAAAATCCATACCTACTCGAGTACATATATTTAGATAGATGTTGCCTTTAATAACAAAAATTGTTCAGTTCATATTTCGTTCTTCATGTACCAAAACTAGTTTGTTCTTTCTCGTTCTCGAGTTACGAATCAACAAAATACTCATCAGGTATATAACGTTATCGTTACTACAAAAATCATTCATATGTTGAAGTTTGAATTTTCTGAATGTGTCTAACGTCTGCGTCAGGTAACGTTTTTGTATCACTAGTTCTCCTTCTGTTGTTTTGTACTCCAACAATATAATGGCAACGTTAGGAATGGAAATGATGAAATCAGTCCTGCGATTTGAAATCGTTACTTCTGGATACACAAACACTTTTTGTAAATAGTTTACTTCTGGAAATCTTTCTTGCAAATAAACTGCTAGTTCACGAACAAATGTTTTCTCTATATCTCTAATACATGACACGCTTTGTAACTGTTTTCGAAGGTACGAATGTCTACAACGACCTCGTCGTAGGTATATAGCTTGCGAACCAGCTGCCATACTTATATCTTTAACTATTTGACTTGTCGGTGAAAATATACGTTTTTATATGTGGTGTGCTTCTTGAACACTTAATTCTATAGTTAGAGTTGGTGTATTTAGTCCATTTTCCTGAACATGACTTATAATCTATGTTTATAATATTTCCTTTTGGTATCGCATCTTGTCCACACCTATTACGATCAGTACATAGAGCACAAATTAACGTATCATGCGGAGTAAACTCCTCACAGTCACCATTACCTTCATTAAATAAAAACAATGCTCGATTGTAATATGAACGCTGAGAATAAATATTCCTGGGATTAGTACGTCTATTTATTTCGTAGCGATAACAGTCAGGGTTACCACATGATCTTACGTCCTTTAAAGCATATTTATGACACTTGAACGATGTCTTATAATTACCCATTTGTGCGACATCGCGACGTCGAACCTGAATTCCAACATCGCAAGTGTTATTACTCGCGGTACATTCACCCCACGAACCCCATTCAGTATAGATACAAGGTACTGGTGGTCCTCGCATACAGAAAGATCTGAAGTCGTTACAGCAATTACTTAAATAACGGCATGAAGATTTGCAACTACAATCTGGAGATTCATGCTTGCATAATTCGTGATTGAACCAATATGAACAACAGCTTTTTCTATCTTGACATGATGATGCGGAACAATGTTGAAATACAAAAAGAAGTGAAAAGACAATAAGAAACATTTTGATGACTTGAAGTTTATTTATCAATATTAAATGTTGAAATAGTATTTTTTGCCGCTAAAGCTTTTCAATTATGTCATTACATTTGTTGTGTAACTCAGTCACACTGACCAATAGATCATGTATTTCTTGTGCCACTCTTTGAGTAACCCCATGTGCCTTGTCTTCATTCTTCACACGAAGTAGGTGATCTCGATAGGTTGTCAATCCTTCGTGGAGTGATTCGAGTGTTATACGAATATGGTTACCTATCACTTCTCCAACAGTGAAAATGTCTACATCACGATTTGCTTGATTTTTTACAATATGAGATTCCATTGGAAATAACTCATCATTTTGCTCGAAGGGAGTTGTAATATCGTAATCCGACTCGTCATCAGTTGTATATTCCACTGTTTCTTCTTCAGTATTATTCGACATGATTTGTTATAGTATGATTTTTTTTAAAGTTAAACTTGTTATATGGAATAGTGAAATAATTTTTTTTTCACAAAGAGACATATACATACACAATATGAATGTTCTTGTCAAACATCACATTAACGATGAAGCGTTGCATTGGTGAAGGTAGTTACGGGACGGTTTTTATTAGTGAAATTGATAAAAATGTTGTTATAAAAGTCATACAACATAATTTGTTGTCAGATATTGAAAAATCACCGAAACTTATTAGCTTGTCGGAACATTGTCACATCGCTAAAATATTTAGTACCAAGTACTCGGAAAATGAACTTCATATCTACATGAAGCGTTATAAGAGCGATGTTCACAAATTAGTTTTACATCAGTCAACATTATCACTATTTCATACTATCCGTCTTGAGGAACAAATGTGTTCTGCGTTAGACTATTTGCATGTTAACCACCGCACACTACATGCTGATGTGAAACCCGAGAATATCCTGTACGACCAATCATTAAATTTTTACCTATGTGATTTCAGTTTGTCGAAATCATTTGACACTCATACTGTTACAGATAGTAACACAATTTACACACGCCAATTCAGACCACCGATTTTGTTTTACAACTCACAGTTGAGAAATTCGAGTCGAATCAAATGGCAATATGATTACTATGCTTTATTCATGACTTTATGCTATGTACATCTTTTATGGAGTGTACCCATTGGCTATACAGACTACAAACATATCACTTATTGTTATACATTCAAACAAGTACACTTTCAACAATTACTTAATTTTGAATTCAAAAATTTAATGAAGAAATCGACATACACAAGAGCGTTTAGAGTGTGTTTCTGACACTTAGAAGTATTCCTGATGTTTTTGTACTGGAACAAGAGATGTTTTGTCATAGGAATTGTCATTTTGTGGCGCATACATTCTGTAGTTTGGTGGTGGATCATACTGGCTTGTTTGCGAGTCGTCTTCCAATAACTTCTTTTTGACCAACGTATAGAGAAAAACACCAGCCACCGCTATTGCAGCAACTATAATGACAACTTTCATTATACCACCACCAAGGAAATCACCTACTTCAGACAGAATGTTGCCACCATTATTAAACACGTTACCAATAAAATCTCCAACATTGTCCACCATATTATCTGCTGTATCGCCAACACTGTCGACAATGTGATCAACAGAATCGAAAGCTACATCAGTCAAAATTTTGAATCCATCTCCCACAGCAATGAAAAAATCTTCGATTCCATCTGTATCAAGGTTTATAAACATTGAGTTTTCGCTACCACCCATAGTCTTACCATCAAGTCGACGATTGTCAATTTTTGCCATATTATTGTAAGCAATTAAATCTTCATAACTTGATATAAGTCGACGTTTCTGTTGATAACTAAATACTTCTGAGTTTTTAAAACCAATTTCGATTGGTTTGTACTTATTAGGCTCATATTCTGTATGTGCATCAATAAATTGAGTACCTTCCAGTAATGGGTGGATAGTGTCTCTCGAAGAATCTGTACCGTTATCAAGTGTTTTGATGTGTTCTACATTCTCTCTCAGTCTTTGTGCATGATTATACAACTTATTTATCTTCATAACGTTTTCCAATTTGTAGTCTTCAAACAGATATACGTTTTCGCCAATAACGTGAAAGAAATATCGTTCAACTTTACACTCTTCAATAAATGGAAACGACAATGTTGATACGCTATGATCATTATGCAGTTGACCAATGCGATATTCGTCCATCGATGCAGACGTGGTGAAAATGATTATGGGCATTGTGAAACACATATTGTTCTTAACGTTCACTCCAGCTTTTGTATATAAATCACTATACGTTTGATTATTCAGATTCGATGCTGTGTCATTATTATTGACATACAAAGACTTTACCAATGTAAACTGTGTAATAACTTCACAGTAATGGGTACTGTATACATCGTTTCCCATTTGTACAGCTGAGACAGGTTGATTAAGATAAGATGATATTACAGACGAAGGAAACAATCGCGTTAACTGCAATTGGATATTATGAATATGTTGCTGTTGTTCACACCATGCTTGAGCACGACGAATGACTTCCTCGTTTGTAAATGCTTCCAATTTATGTTGTAAATATTGAACAATATTGTGTAACGGTACAGCAATTTCCTTGGTACTTTTGTTGAAATCTGGAACATCTAGATTCTTTGCATGACGATCTTTAATAAAATTTCCATTAGTTATATTGGCGTTATCTTCGTTTGTTGACACAGTGTACGATTGTCTGCAATCTTCATCATCCTTCAAACATTCTTCATTTAAACCCTCTGTCGCCTCATCATTGTCTATAACGACTTTGAGATCTGAGTCATCAGAATGTACGAGTTCACTAAATGCATAATGAGGATGGTAAATCTGTTGACTTAATATATCGTCGATGTTTTCCTCTTCATTTATAGTTCCTCCTAATTGCCACGCTAGTATAAGACCGTTATTGATAGTGTAAAGTTTCTGACCTGTCTCGTTTGCTATACAGTTGTACTTATCAATAGTAGTGATTTGAGTGTCATCACTAGAGAAAACGCTCTTTTCTGCGTCCGATACAAAATGGTACATTTCGTTTGCACCTGGGCTTGGATCGCGGTCTAGAAAGTCTTTGGAATTGTATTGAACTCGCTTGGCGTCAAATGAATTCATTGGTACATAATTACACGTATCTACTTTCTTAAATGCCTCCCAAACAATAACTTCACCACCTGGACGAGTGTAATTTGCCTTATAGAGATTGTCGTTAGAAATGTAACCCCAAGATGTTAAAAGAGCTTTGAACGGAGGCGTTGTTCGAATATACCCAACGTCTATTATGCAATTCGCAATATCGTACGACATATCATACATATATACATATGAATACGAGATTTTATTTGTGGTGGCAAATCTTGTTGGCGTAATCATGTTTATATCCTTATTAAAATCTTTTAGATTGTGAAATGAAATTCCAGATATATCACATTGTTTTGTTTCATACCATTTCCAACACTTTCTTGAATCGTTTAAGGGTTTTACTGCTTTTCCAATATCTACAAATGACTGCTTATTGCCAAAGAAATCCATTTGCGTTCGAATACGAGTGAATTCTATATAACATTGATAGGCTCTTTTTTCGGTTGATTCAATGTTTGGTTTATACAGAGTCACTTTTCCACTGTTGACGACTGTCGATTTTAAAGCTGATCGAGGACAAACGGGTGGCTTATTGAATATAACGGGAAACGAAACATCTTGATTCTCACAATAATGGATCTTTTTTGCATTCGTTGATTTAGCTCTATAATGAAATGCTCCTACACCCCATGGATCTACGAAAAGTACAGGTTCATGATTATTAAACGTGTGTGTAAAACTAAACTTCTTAACGACGATGTTTTTACCATTCCTTCCATTAATAACATGCTCTCTCAGAACGAGTTGCTCACATCCTTTGATATCTATGTATGGTTTGACACTAGATGTGTCTTTTGTCTCCATCAAGGTTCTAATCAAAGTTGCTTTTCTGCTTTCAGCATGATGATTGATCAAAGTCATTTTGTCCCCGACATTTTTTCTACACGCGTACAGGCTACCACGAAGTTGATCAACTTTATACCCCTTTTGTCGCAGTTCTTTAAAATTTGGATTTTGTTTAGTTATGTACCAATATCCGACTATATTGAGATTACTTGGTATTGGACCATATGCAATGTTTCCCCCCGGAAAATGAAACTGATGTGTATTAACAGCAAAATTCATTTTCATCTCTATTAAGAGTATAAAAATACAGAACAACATATTTTTTCAGCAATGTCATTTATCACATTTTATTCAATATTTCGTTTATATACTAAAAAACATTTCCACCATATTCGTTAAAATGTTTTTGTGCTAAAATCATAATGTCTTTGTTGGGTACTTTGTTATAATCAAGAACATATTTCAAATCAAGATCGCTATCCAGTTGTGGTTCGATACCATACTTATTTATAAATAGTACAGTAAACCGTCTTACAGCGTTTTCATCAGTAAACTCATTTAATATTTGACGTATTGTATCGACGTATTCATCACCGAAGTCCTCACTTATTTCAAATGTCTCATCAAAGTCGTATTCAGTTTTGATATTTGAATGAATTTGCGAGTCAATCATTGAGGACATAAAGTCTGTATTTACTGACATATCTTGAGATTCAAGCTTCTTGTCACTCTTACCGGATTTCTTTTGTTTTGTCCCTGTTCCAAATTGATTTCTAGTTTGTTCATCAACGGGTGGATCCATTATGTGTTTTTCTATACGGTATATAATCATGCAATGCTTTAAATACTTATTTTTAACTATTTCGTAATAGTTTTGTTCACCATCAACACTATAACAATGGAATCAATATCAACACTTAATGTTAACTATTTGAATCCGTATCTCATTTCCTTCGATAGTGAAGTAAGTGCATTGAGCTCTCGTTGCAAAAACATTCGTACATCAGTTCATGACAAATTTTATTCGTCTATCAACAGTAACAATGAAGACGTTTCAAAAATGAATTTGATAAAAGAAAAGTATGATTTTGTGTTTGACAAGCAGTTCGTGAATCCGTATTTCATCCGTCAAAATACCACGTCTTCATTAATCGATACAATAAACAACGAAGAAGAAATTCTAAATCAACACGAAGAACACGAAAACGACGAAATGTTACTAGATGTCAGGCGTAAAATGAACGCGTTTCTATCGGCTCAGAAATCATATCGGGATCAAGAGAAAGAGACCGAATTGAAAAGTATGATTAGAAAATACCGATGGTTGTATTTACCAAAAGTTATCTCACCGTTTGTTTTAAATTTTGTACACGACTGTTTCGTTACTGAACATATCGTCAGTACATTCCATACAACTATTTCTGCTACAGCGGAGAAAATCAGTATAGATCGCCAAAACAGATCGGACTGTATATTTGGATTTTTACTTAAGGACTGTTTAGTCGATAAACATAGACAACGGCACTTTAACTGTCTGTTTTTACCGGCTGTTTATCGACTACCTAAACGTTTAAACAACACTTACATATTCAACAAATACATAGAGCAATTTTATCCTGTAAATCAAGAAATCGAGGATGGTACCGATACGATTCTAAGTCGAATTTACAACACTGTCAAATTCAGCAACGTGAACAAAACACAAACTGTTTCATCATTTCTGAAACAGTGTGAACTTGATTTTGTCGTGGAACAATCACAAGAAGAAGACGACATAGTTGATAGATTACATAAGATTCAGAATATTGTTATCCTGTATCTCATTTTGAAAAAAAGACACCCGGGTTTGAAAATGAAACGAGTAGATCGGGGAAATATATCATCAACAACGAATGAATATATCTTGAAATCAAATACGCTTTATTATGAGGAACGAACAGATATGTGGTGTATACATATTACAAATACAAATAAACCGATGTACAGTCACAACATATTAGACATGTTTCACTGGTTGATTTCATCTGCGGAAATCAATCCAAGTTCATAGAGTGTGTATATATTCGTTTTACTCACTCGCTTCGTTACAACATTCTGACGACCTTCTCTTATTGACTTTATTTCAAATGAAATATACGACAGTACGTTTGTTTCACAACATCCAGTATCCAAACACACGACGTTCTTGTCACGAAATGGTTTTATTGTCTCTGCAACTGCCGTGAGAAGACTCCAGTGTCCAAACACAATTGAAAATGTTGCATGTTTATAATAGACATACCATGGTTTATTGGTTTGCTTGACGTATCTTATATTACACATATCCATAATAAACTGATTGTTCAATTGACGAGATGGGTTGAATCCAGCATGGATAAAAACGAGTTTCAAATAGTTTGAATAACCTAGAACAATACTCTCTAGTAAAATATACATCAAAATCATGAGGTCTTCATAATATTTTTTATCAGACTGAAAAGCGTGTTTCATACAAGAATTATACCATCTATATATTCTAGCCTTTTCACTTTGATGATAAACCCAGTTCTTTAGTAAATAGATTTCTTTTACTAACTCAGTTTTGATATTCCTCTCAGCTGTATGTTTCAGTTTTTGGAGTTTCATATCTGGGAGAAAATTATGTGCTACATCCAAAAATAAATGAACATGCTCACATATAAATTTCACTTCGTTATTTCCTAATATCAGTAAACAGTTATCCTGATTTTCAAGTATAAATTTTGCGATACATTTGAAGTGATTTCTTGTTTTGTATAACATATCACCCAGAAATACTAGTAAGATATTTGGTTTCAAGTAGTAATTCGACAGATCATTGATGCTGACCTCGTCTTCTCTTGAAACTATAAACCCAATGTTATTCTGCTGTAGAAATGCTTTGAATACGAATTCGTTGTCGTGAACATCACCCAAAATATACACTTTTTCGTATTGCTCGAAAATATAATCTAGATTAACAGCATACTTTGGTAACATCGTACTAATGTTTCTAACCATGTTTGTCTAAAACGATCGACTGAGTGTCAGTGAAATCGTATCATTGACTGATCTATAACAATGGAATGATTTATATTTTATACTTTATTTTTATAGCATTATTAACGTTATTTTTCTAGTTCATGTAAAAAATCAAACACAAGTGGAAGAGGTGAGACAATTGGTTCAGATATTTTCATGATGAATTTTTCGAATGGTCGTATAATTACACTACGAATTTGGTTTTGTGGTTCGTGGCCTGTTTTAGACACAGCATATCCAACTGATGTGATACATTCGGGAAGAATACATTCTGAGAGTTCATCTCCAATATTTGGAAATGTTTTAAATAGCAAAGAAGAATTTGAGTGCGGTTTGTCGTGTTTGCTGGCAAGAATATCACAAGCTAGGTTAGCTATTTCGACTGACGGTACTATGAGTGGTTTGAAGTAAACTATCCCGTTGACGATATTTAATTTAAGGCGCTCCGAATCGACATCACTATTAGGAATTGGTGGGAGTATATAAAGTGGATCGGCTAAATTAAGATTAAATGGTCCTGTATTTTCCACTTCTACTTTAACTCCAAAGTCTTCGCATTTAATGTTGCAAAGTTTGTGGTGATTACATTCTATCTCCTTTATTGGTAACATATGGGATTGACATATTTCTTTAAGACGCCCAATTGTCGATTGAGCGTCAAATGGTTCACTATACAGAAATTGTTCAATATATGCTTCTGAACATTTACATTTGTTACTCTCATATGCAGAATTTATGAACACGCCTTTCAAATTCTCAGTATACAAGTTTGCTTCAGTGTTGTTAAAAAGTCTGTAAAAGGACATGGTGTTCTAATAAAATATAGTAAATACGATTTAGTTTTAGTTACAAATTTATTCAAATACTTTTTTCTCACAGTAATGAAAATCGATCATTTGCGTTTACTCCTGTATCTAAACATTCCATCAACTTACTTCCAGTTAATATGAAATCCTTGTGTTGTCTGTATACATTGCGTCCTGGAATAACCTTGTTATTTCGTTCACTCATTAGAGTTTTCACCATTTTAGGGTGTGTATAACAGAATTTGCATGTTGAACCTCCGAGAAACTGGGATAAATCATCACAATGTAGTGATGTTTGGCTGGTACTAATAAGATTCTCCTGAAGATTGCGCATCATAGTTTTATTGTTGTGTACTGTTGTGTTTCTTTGGAACTCATTGCACCAGCAGTTCACGTATCTGTTTGGGATGATATGTTTCTTCATTGAAAATCCAGCTGGAGATGTCAGTAATCTACTGTGAAAAACGAAGTTCATGTTTAACAAACCTAGTGACATACTATTATACCCTGACAGTCCACTCAAAGGATCTTCTACCTGATCTGGCATCAAATAGTCCAATGTGTTAGCGTCAAATGAAATGTTACTTCTACCATATGGGTTAAACGAATCCTCAAACATAGACTCATTCATTTCACACGGAGCAAATATTGGTATCCAAACTTGCTTATCGAAATTTGGAGTAGGCTTTCTCTTGTCAAACATGTAATCCGCATCAATCAATTCAGCACCCATTGTTCCACAGTCAGTTAGTATACAATGTGGATAACGTATACACGGGTACGTCAAAGAGGATGGCATGTGACCTGTTTGCATACTTGTCACAAAGTTATAATTTGGCGACTGACAATCATTTACACCCTCAGTTGTTGTCTCTGAATAAAACAATTTGTAGCCTTGAAATCTAGACAAAAGCATTGACTCTGTTTCAAACTGTTCCACCCTGTTCAACACAAACCCGAGTCCCAAATGAAAATTACCATTTGCAAATAACTTCTTGTAAAGATTTTCAGTGTTCAGCATGTAGATTACAAACTCGACGTAATGTTCAATTTTGGCAGGGAACTTAAGCGTGTCAACCAACAGCCGTTTTAATTGTTTCCCATGATCGGCAATCCATGGATATAATTTTGGATTGTTTTTTCTAACGTACTGAAGAGCATGTATCATACATCTTTTTGCCTCTTCTTTTGGACCAGTTACATTTCTTCTCCTAGCAAACGATAAACTGTGTCGCCCGATTTTTCTTGTATCAAATATAGAGTCGCTATAACCGTGATCTGTCCATAAAGTGATTATGTTTGATATAACTACATCACTTGTCAATCCACCTATCATAATCCATAGTGGCTTCTGACAAACATCATCCATCGTCTCATCTATACTCTGGTTTACATGTTTTGATGAACTTACGGGTAGGTGATAGTGGAATGGAAAGGTATCATCCATGTGTTGGAGTGTTCGTACTTTTTGTTCATCAATAAAGTCTGATTTTTTTCCTTTAACAATCTGTGATATTTTGAACACTTTACTCAATCTTGTCAATGCGTTATTCACAGATTTATGAAAATCTGAAAGGTCTGATAACATTCCTGTCACATAAGGAATCATGCGATCAACCCCGATGTGTTTAGTAACACCATTTGAATCTTTGAAATATATTCGAGTAGGAATGACAAAAGCGTTGGAATCATCCCTTTTGAACACATCGTCAAGAACATGTCCATTGAACTGAATGGCTAGTGGCATCATTAGGTCTACGCTTACATTTTCCTTAAATCTGTCTTTCGCAGTCGTATCACCTTCATAGAAGGCAGGATTCAAAACATGTATTGCAAATGTTTGAGGTCCCATATTTAGGAATTCAACATTTCTTGTCTGATTCTCTGAGTCGGCGAGTTTCTCCGTCTTGACAAATAGATTTGTTGATTCCATTTTGATCGTTCCGTTTGTAATAAAAGATTTCTGGGGATGAAAATCCTCCGTCTTCACATCGCATACGACAATATCATTTTTCATTTTACAACTGCGTGTGAAAATGTGTTTATTCAGTTTGGTTTTCAAATTATCAGTCAGTATGACCACACCACTTATCGGTATATTTTCACCAATAATTTCCAAGTTAGCTTCACAGTTCTTTGGCGACAAACTATTATCTGTGTTTAATCTCCAACAATTTGCAACCTCTGACAATATTTCATTTTCTTTAGTTTTATCTGAATACTTGTTCAAAGCAAATGTAAATTTTCTGGTTGCACTCAATAGATGACTAAGAAGACTTCCAAAATTGTGAGCACTGTAATCCTTTATCGAAGTTGGTAGCGAAGACAATGGAGGTGAACGATCCCACATTTCTTCAATAAGCCTATAAGTTAAACCAGCATTCATACCTCTAAGTTTTGATTTGTTTTGGTAGTCGATGTGATCATAGTAATTTGCTAAGGTATTTTGTTTAGCAACGTTCGTATTTTTAATCGAAGAAATGTCACCGGCTCGAAGTATCTCTTCATAAACACTGGACAAGTAGTGAATCAATTTCTTGTCTACTTGCGATTGAATTTGAAGTAAAGCGTTCATTGTTAGTTTCATTACCAACTCGTAATAACTAACCTTAGCCACCATAGTACCTGGCTTAACTGTGTTCGCCGCAACATTACTTCCATAAATATATTTGCAAATAACTGATTTTAAAGTATTCGCTTCAACCTGTACGTGAACCTGTTGCACACATTGTCCAAGAATTGATTCTGAAAGTTTTTCCATTTGGTTTTCAATAACGTCAATGTCAAATACTAATTGTAAATGTTCTCTAACCAGCTCCGGTGTGAGCGTCTTTTGATGACTTAGGCTTGTCATCAAATTGTAAAGGCAATTGACAATATTTTTGTCAAATTTTACATCCTCTGTCAACAGAGAACTCGTTTTATCTTGTTTGGGTTCGGTAGACCGATGAACGCTGAGCATCGACATGATTAGTTATATACTATAAGTAAACGTACATGTTATGTTTTAAATACTTTTTTTCTTTCATCATACATCGAAAATAAATATATAAACTTATCTCGAAATTGATTCTTGTTCCGACAAAAGAAATGTTTCCTAACCTAAGCAAAGTGTGTAAGAAGTATCGTATTGATTATTTCAAGAAAAAATTATCGAAACATCCTAGATATTTTATAGAGCAACTTAACGAAACAGTAAACTATAATAACCTTCGGAAAGACATAAAAGAAATTTACTTCTATCCATCGTCGCTCGAATGTACGAGTGATTTTAAACACAATAAGTTACTTCTGATATTGTGTCCAGACAACTTTTTTCTGTGTAATGGTAGAACAATTACAGACAACAAAAAAGTGATAGATCACCAACTCAAATTAAAGAATATAAGTGATCACTTTTACCAGGAATATTGCAGCGAGAATGACAAAAACGAATTTCAAATAAACACATTGTACAGTCAAATCAATTCGCTTTTAGCAGCTGCTAAATGCGCAAACGACAAACGTATCAAAGT
The DNA here is from genome assembly GCA_947247005.1 of Spisula solida. Taxonomy (NCBI): domain Eukaryota; kingdom Metazoa; phylum Mollusca; class Bivalvia; order Venerida; family Mactridae; genus Spisula; species Spisula solida. The sequence goes on along the minus strand of OX365961.1, from coordinate 2,638,783 downwards.
TTCGCAATTTCTCAACTTCTGGCATTGTAGTCTTTTGAACGATCAGTGGTGTTTATATGAATGTCAACTTGAAACAGATGACTTCGTTGTTATCAAATACCGTTTACATAGGAAGAAACACAAGAACTATTGTTTCAACCCATGTTTGTTGTTTGGGGCATGTAAAGAAAAGTTGGATATGGAGATAGACGCAGATGAAAACTATTACATGTGTTTGTTAAAGATTGCTCTTTTTATTGACAATTCAAAAATAAACAAATACAATTGATACAAAGTCAGTTATTCTTCATTGTCTGTACTACAGTTTGATTCCACTCCACTATCATCGCTGACAGGTTCCTGCATCAGTTCTCTAACACTTGTTGCAGACAAATACATTTCTGCGAAGACTCCCTCCCAAAACATGTTAGAAAGTAGCAGTCCATGTAACCTTTCCAAACTTGTATAATATCGTATCCTGTTTATGGGTCGATTAGCAAAGTTCGTTTGATCCAGAAGAGCTTGCATAGCCTTTCGACACATAATTCTTGCAATCCGTCTGTTTCCAAGATACTCAATCGTTTCACGTTTTGCCCATTGCCAGTATGTGTTCAAGTGACATGGATAGAAACCATGTCCGTTTCCAAAATCCAATCGACATTCGTGTGGTCCTGCGATCAAACCAAAACACTGAGGACAATTCATGTCAACTTCAGTGTCAATAAGCATCTCAAAATGTGCCACGACCCACTCCAACATGAATTCTTCAAACATTTTCACTAACATATCGTCAGACACAAGCATAATTTCTTCAGCGTTGGACATTTCGTTTCAGTGTATAATTGCAGAATGAAGCTTTGGATGCAATACAGCCTTATTTATAGTTCCCCGAAGCAAATGAGTTGCAGAATGTCTCACGTACCTCCTTCATAGTAGTTTTTACTTTTTTGTTGCTAGTACATTTCATCATGTGTGATTTCAATTTATTTCTAAATGTTTGATTGATACAAGTTGCGGCCACTTGAACTGAAACTTTGTTTGGATGATTGAATATGATTTGTAAGAGTTGCCAACATTCCTTCTCGTATTTTTTGGTTATTTTTGATTTGATATGTTTCCATGTTGCAAATGCATATTGTTCAAACTCCAAATCACTTTTGGTCGATGAAACGTTCAGGGGTTTAGAACATTGTAGATCGTCATAAAATACACGATTCGTGTCCGTTCTGTACTCCCATAAATCATAACTGTAAAACATGTAATCATCGACATGCTTCTTCAGGCTACCCGAATCTGTTATTTTATACGTGCCTATCGGATTACAAGTATCAAAGTTGAAATTACGTTTTACAAATTCATTCAGTTGTGGAAACTCGTCAAAATTGTACATCATCGTCTGGCCCAAAAAGTAGCTGCTGTTTGTATTGTTCTACCAAGCTAAGAATTGTAGAAAAACAACCGTGCAATGTGAGATCCTCTTCTAACAGCGAAAAATTGGACGCAATATCTCGTAACTTAGACAAAAATGTTTTTATGTCCGTTTCTGTAAGCAATGTTAGATTGAACCGTTTTATTTCTTCAGTAATAACGTGGTTATCCATAGAATGTAACAAATAAAATGAATATTTCTCTTTTTGTATGACTGTAGGATAATTCATTTCAAATTGATAGTTCAGAAATTTAGAAACAATTGAGTGAGTTTATAAGAAAACAAGACAAAGTTGAACTTAGAATGAGAATATTCTTGTCGCAAATGTTCAAATATCGTACAAGGACAAATGAAAATATATTGTGTCTTTACGTCAAATAAAAGTTGTTTATAACCGCCAGTTACATTTATCATTCTTTTGCCCATATGCTGACAGTGATGTGAAGCAGTTTGAACATTACACAATAGTTGAAGATACGGATACGTTTTCACAAAACTGTAAGGTGCTGAAAATATATCAGTATCAAGTTGGAGAAGTTTGAAATCAACACCATTTCTTAACATTGACCACTCATACTTTCGTAAAATCGGTTGACTGTAGAACAAACGATGAATCGGTTTACACATTGTACTTTCAATGTCATAACTATCGTATACAGTGTCTTCATCTTCAAATTTCAATTCACTATCTTCATTTATTAATGCGTCCAGGCAATGTATATTGTTTCCGAAATTGTAAAGCGGATAAACTGTTAAATTGGTAAGACTATGTAGTTTGTATTTGTATAACGATGAATAAACACAAACAATGCCATCCAAGCTGTTCAATACCAACAAAATGTGTATATTGTTAATATAAGTGCTATACACGTCGTTATTTTCGATTGTAAACTCCAATTTCCAGAAGTGATTTTTAATCAATGCTTGAACTCCTAATGTACTGTTAAAGCAAAAGAAATCCATAATCAAATTTTGAGTTTTCGTATGGAACTTTATAAAATTTCTGCTCTGATGTTTGTACTGTCAAGTAACTTGGATAAAACGTTACTGTAAATAAGTTTTTGTTTTCGGTATTCTCTTTAGAAATGACGATTCGTTCATTATCTCGAATTATATAATGTACCTGTAAAATATCATCTTCGGCATGATGTATTTTCAATCCAAGAACCAATTTTCCGATAAAATCAAACTTTTCTTTGGGTGACAAATTGTCGAAGTATTCACGATATATGCATTGTAAATACTCAATCACGTACTCGCATGAACAATTAAATAATCTGACAAAAAACCTTTGTAGCGATTTTGTAAACTCGTAGATAGTATGTCTTGAATAATCACCCAAACTATAATCCATACATTGTCGTGTTAACTCGAGTTCCAACTCATTGTTCGTGTAAACGATTCGCATTTGGTTTTTACGATCAAATTTGTCTAGATAATAATAAGGATTGTATGTATTTCTCTCCCAATTACTATACTTCTCTGAACAAAATGATGAGTCAGTCTTTCCACCAGTCACGATTAGCTCTCCGATTTCGTTAATATCATACTTTACGTCTAAATCATCCATAAACATTTCTCTAGATTCTAACATATCACTTGATCTTATGTCCGTTGAAAATCGTTTCACATACACTATATTGTCAGATTCGGTATTCCCTAATAAATCTACAGCGGAACATTCGTGCTCGTTGAAAAAAAAATATAAGTATGGATTAAACTTACAAGGTAACAAAACGCGATATAAATATACGGCTTCTGTCTTAGATTGTGAAATCAAAGCTGGTTGTTCAAATAAAGTGAATTGATAATTTGGTTCAAATACAACGTAATCTCCGTACAGACGTTTCTGTGTTGCAACTATAATATATTCTCTTGACGAATTCCACAGTCTCAAACATTCAATGGATTCATCTGTGTCCGAAGTGTACGACATTGTCGATGAGTTGGATAAATGTATACTTAACACTACCTTTATATCAAAGATACGGTATAAGGCGTATTTAGTATATAAAAAGCTTCTTCAAAAGCGACCTTTTGTGCAAGTCACAACAAAAATAAATACAGCTAAACAGCAGATTCTTAACAAAACACTCTCTGGAAGTAAATTTGCTACAGAGGAAAAGGCCTACTACGAACAGTATATTCATACAATGGTTAACTTGACTATGGATGGTGTAGTAGTATTTATACAAAACTATGATAGTTTGAAAATAAATCCGATGAAATTTGTAAATGATCGTTGGCCGTCACTTTACGAATATTGGTTAAACTCAAATTTAAATACAGCTTTAGACGAAGATTGGATTGTAACGATGACTCAACTACCGATGACAAAACAACCGAACAATTTCAGAATGATATTCAAGATGTTTACTTTATGTCAAGTAATAAAAACGCAAATATTGAAATTACAAACTCCAAATTATACACATCTACCAATGTTTTCCCAACTTGTTGAAAAAATCAAAATTTAATATTACAGTAAAAAACTAAATAAAAATGTGTTTTCATATATACATTCATATAGATAAATCACTCTGATACAATGTCGTCAAGCGTATTGTATCTCAGTTTTATCAACGAAAAACTTGTTGAAGAATCTATTCCTTTGATTTTTGACAATGACATAAATGCTTTTAGAGGGTGTATTGCTCGTAACAACTTCAGATTCCCAGTACTTACTAATCTAGTGAAGTTACAACGTTCATTCGGTGAGGACAAGCCATCATTTGAATTGATATTTTCTTACGACACCAAAGATTTTGTTCGCATTTTCGTGTACGAACAACATCAGAAGATGTGTAGTAGACACAAGAGCATATTACTTAACGAGTCAGTCATTTATGATCTTCTATACAAAAACGAGTGTGATGAAGCATTGTTATATTTTAATGGGAACGAGTTTGATTTCTTTTTTCATACAAACAATGTTAACAACTCAAATTTCTACAAACTATGGTTATGTATTTCGAGTCTACCAGCAAAAATGTTCTATCTCGTTTTACTATGTTATAAACTTTATACCGTTTGGTTTTGGTTGCTGTCTATGTTCCAGTAGTCAACTGACACGGATGTAACTTGAATTCTGGCAAATGTAAATTCTCATGACGTTCAAATATTCGAGAGTAAATAAATTGTCTTAAAAATATTTCTGTTTCATACAATGTATCTTCGTGTATGATATTTACTAGGTCAAATGTTCGAAGAAATACAACAACCGCCGCTAATATTTCGTTCACATACCTATTGACATTTATCTTACCACATACGAGACGTGGTCTTACATCCACAGTTGGAGCAGAAAATGATACAGAGCTCATTTCTTTCTGTAAATCTTGCGTGTACACATACTCTGTTTTGCCATCTATACCGTAATAAAAATAGTCACTCGGTTTTAGCTTTTTTAGCTTTTTGTTCTTCAAAGTAACTATGAAATCGCTTCTAGTCAAACATGTGTCGTTTTTGATAACATCGACTAAACCTAAACGTTCAGTGTCGGGGTGTAATGTAAGATATCTATAAATTGCTTCACAGATTTTCGACGCTGCTGCGAATGGTTCATGTTTTACACCTTTAACTACGGGTTCACTGGTACGAATATCAATACCGACATATACGTTATTATTCTTGAAACTGTAGGGATACAGTACATGATCGTGTTTTAGATGGTAACACGGATCAGATAATTTACAGGTTTCTGATGTTGAGAAGAAACTATCCTTAGTCATAGCAAATATGTGAGTTTGATTTCTTCTGTACGTATTATACATAACACGAATGGTCTCGTTGTGCGTCCGGTAAAATAAATTCGGAACATACCGCTTACACAATCCAAACATTTTTGTAATCACTGTTTTGATACTAGGATAAGTCATACGACTCTGAATGAGTCTAGAAAACAAAGCTGTCATTCCCGGATCATCATACGTTTGTATAATAACGTTTGCGAAGAAGTTACTAAAATCATGGATGTACACATTTTCATTCTTACATGGTACTTTTGATCGGTTGTAATAACATACACCTTTCTTCAGCAGATATTTAGAAAATTGTTTGTTTTTTACCACTGTAAGTATTTGTTTACAATGTCGTAATCTCGCCTCTGGTATACACCTGTTCAATATGATATGACACACACTACGAACTTGGTTCCGAACATTTGGAGAGTTAGTGTGAAAACTATAATCCGTCAATTTTCTCAGTCTTTTTACTAGTGACCGAGTATTTTTGAAAATATACAATACTTCGTCATCTTCAGAGAACATTACAGTTAACCTACCATCAGATAGAATAAGCTTTGGATATTTCACGACGTTTTTGTACGGATCTATATTATGGCGTATTGTCGAAGCATAACTGAATTTAGGACAGTAGCAAACCCTTCGCAATTCAATCTTTTCTCCGGGTTTATTCGTAGCTATCACAGTATCTGATGTTTCCTGAACAATATATTTCGCTAGTTTATCAACGCCGTATTTTATGAAGCAACAATTTGACATTTTTGGAACGTATAACAATTTCGTATTCCATTCAATTTTCTTCATGTATTTGACTTTAAGGTAACTTTTGATGGTTTCTTTGCTTGAATAATCTACTTGTGTTTGAAGAAAGTACTGCAATGGTTTTTCAGTATCGGGTTGACTAAGGTGTCTCCGTTTTACATCCAAAACGATTTTGGTTTCACACGATTCGTAGTCAACACTGTACTTTGAAACGTCAATCGATAAAGTTTCGTTAGTCTTCATAATATACGATATTCGATTAAGCTTTTGTGAATTCAGTTCCAATCGGTCTGTCTTCACCACATCCTCAAATGGAATTGGAATGTCTTTTAGAAAATGTTTCACTGTAATAGTATGCGTTGATGTTGATTCGATTCTAATTTCTTTATGATACTTGCAGATGAACGTTTCTTCTCGCCCGAGTAATAAGATAAATAAATGTCCAACCTTTACTGAATGTGTAACTGGAACAAACTCTATCCAATAGGCTCCAACAATCAAACAATTTGAATCATGAGACACCATATTTGTGTTTCTTATCATTGTTACAGATGTCTAGTAGAAATCTCGATGTAGCCAAAACCGGTGATGTAAATTGGTTATCGTTACAGTATAATAGTATGTCTTTCAAATAAACTCTCTCCGGAGTGATGTTATATGGATATGACTCTTCTTTTGTGTTTGTCCTTCCAACTACTGTGTAGATATAATCGAAGGATGGTTCATGTACTTGTTCTCGTATGACAGCGGTCAAATTACTGATGGGTTCTTCGCTGAGATATATAATATAGTCAAATATTCCGTGCAATTTATAAATGATTAGATAAATAATACTTCCAGTGAGACCATATCTGTAAGGCGTTGAATATCGCTCCTTTATATGATTTCTTGTTCCAGTGATAAGGAACTTTGCCACAGATTCACAAGATACTATTTTGTTGTCAAAGAAGTTTGAAGTGGGTACAAAACAATTATCTGGATCTGATACACGACCTTGTATACAAGCAGCTGTATTAAGTCTCCTTTGGTCGTTTAGCTTACTATGCGCCGAACAACCAACTAGCTGCAACTGTCTGTACATTTTTGATAGATCATTAACAGTTTCAAAAGTACATTTCAACTCTTCGTAATCTATCAGATTGAAATCTCCGTTAACCATTTTGTGACTTTTCATAATTAGCCTGTAAGTTTCCTCGTTAGTATTGAGAAGAGATATCAAATCATGGAGATAAAATGTAGATAAATCTAAGCTACTTATTCTTGTATTGAATTTACTAGTTTTAGTATCGTTGTTTACCCTTACGACAAGAGAACCATTTAAATTCAAGTCACTGTTAACGCCAGAATAACTCGTTAAACTACTAGTCATATAATCAGGCTCGAAAGCAAAATCTAACAAAGAAGCCAAATGATAATCCATTTTGTAAATTTATTCTACAAATATACATCAGTACTTTATATATTTATTTTTGTATCAGAAATAATCTCTTAAGCTGTCAAGTTTTTTTACGGCGAAGTAAGGTACATGAAAATCAAACCGTGGAAGCATAGGTTCGGCCAAATGTTTGTCATCTTCTAAATATATTATAGTAAAATTAAGTGCTGGATATGTTGGTCGTACGTACATATCTCTTCTCAGAAGGCAGATTGTAATGTCGTATTTGTCTTTAGGAATATATCTGTCGTTTTTGCATAGAGCTTCGACTGTCATTAAAAGGATATGATGATTTGGTATTTCTTCGTACATGTTTTTCAAATTAACGATTAAGTCTGATTTTGCGTACGCATTGGGAGACGTCGAAGCAGATATTAAGCGAAATAACTTGAGTGGATCAATATCAACGTAGTCATTTATAAACACTATACAAATCTTGTTCTCTGTACCAGCTAATGATTGCTGCGTTTCGTAATTGATAACGATGTCATAATTTCCAAGACATTTTGGTATCATTTTTATCTCGTAGTTTTCGAATGCACAACGTAACGACTCTGGATTTTCTTTGCCGATAAGAGTTTGTAAAATTTGAGTTGGATCATTCGCATTCAATAAATTCATCATGCTTGAACTGATGTCGGTATTTTTCAGTCGCTTCAATAAATAAAACATGAATAGATTTTGACTTTTTAAGAAAACAATGACTAGTTTATTCAACCTACATATTAACACATCGTCATTACAATAGAGATTGTCTCCCAAATGATAGAGATCTGAAAACAACTGAGATGGCATATTTAGCTAACCTGTCTATTGCAGGATAGAAAGACAATATATCGATAAATGTATGTTAATATTTTTTTTTCACCACAAACGTATTTTCCAAAAAATATTTAAACAACTCGTTTACACGACTCTCGCCTTCATCAATGTCTAATCCAGCTTCAATCAGATTAGATGCTGTTGCTTTCGACTGAGGTATCGGTGGAGAAGGATTCACTTCAATCGGTTGATTCTGTCCCGCATCTTCACGAATGTTAGAATCTATTGGCGTTTGTTGAACGTTTTGATCATTTTGATGCTTAACACATTGTGCTACAGTTGACGGAGGTACAACATGTTGTGTCGTTGGTAATGTATGATGATTCACTTGCGATTGACCAGGTTGAACATTGGAACCGTTTGGTTGATAAGATTCTTGCATTGGTTGATTTACAGAATTGTACATATATGGTTGATACATAGATGGTGGTAACTGAGGTTGAAAACCGTAGTTGGGATAAAATCCATTTTGTTGAGAGTTTTGTTGTTTCATAAAGTCCTGAAACATCTTTTGAGTATTCTTGAATTCCGTTTGCATTTGTTGTAAATCTGTTTTTAAAGCATTAACGTCAGGTTGCGTCTCTGTGCTTGACAATGTTTCAACCGCGTTTGTTATAGGTTTTTCACTTGTTCGCAAATATTTGGCAGCAGATGAATGACTATCATCGTCAAGTTTACGTTTCTGACCACTGCTGTTTTGAAATACTGAAGCTAGATTACCAATAGCACTCAGAGCATTCCTAAACGCATCGTTATTCCAATCTTGATTCATGGTTAATGGTTGTTGATCAGATTTATGTTCATTTGTATCTTTAATACTTTTTTTTCCTGATATATCCATACTCGCACAAATAAAATCAATGTCACTCTGTTTACACAAAATAGCATCTTCTAACAATTTTTCCTTTCTTTCGTTGCCAAATTTCAATGCTTGACGAGTATAGCAAACTAACAGAATATAGAAATCTTCTACCTTATTATTGTACTTCATAGGTCGACATGTTTGATCAATCTTATAGTCTATCAATGTACCTCTACGAGCACCGAGATCGACCAATGCAACGTGTTTAATCGACAACGTATTCTTGTGATGTGCTAGACTAAAACATGGAAACCACGATTTCATGTAGAGAAACGGTGATGATTTTGCTTTTGTGAAGTAATTGATAAATGTTTCACTCAACTTTTGTTGTGCTTCTAGAAAAGCAACGTTGTCAATTATACCAACACAATACAAGCCTCTGTTATCAATGTGTAGTTTGCTTACACGACCAATCGTTAGATCTACGCTGTAGTCTATATGAGATATAACAAGAGGGATGTTAGTAGAAACATTTTTTTTAATAAGCTCTTTTGCCAACCATCTAGTCAATTGGTATTTCGATCCTGACTCCTTCACGTCAAAGAAAGCTAGATATCCACTGACTTCTATACATTCATGCATAATTTACTGTAATCGGCATAAAACTTTCCACATATGAAATTCGAACAATGTTCTAATATATTTTTCGTCACACTAAAATCAAATCGTACATACCACTCTAAAGTCGACTTATCTTCTCTATTTAGGTAAAGATATATCGCTGATACATGAACGACATCCCTATCACGATTATGATCATAAAACATTAAGCATTGTCCGAGCAACTGTTTTCCACGACTCGAAGTCAACATATTTATGAATAGTTTGTTCATCATATCTGACAACTTGAAGGTACACGTCTTCTCAGTAGAAAAATCATATATGGAAATACGACATGTTTCCTCGTAGCTGTTAACCATATGCTTCACCAAATGAGCGGGCAACCAATTTACTTTTGACTTTGTGTTTGTTTGATATACAGGTGGTAACTTTTCACCAACACCAAGCAAAACATGTCTGTACTTTATCGCAGATTCAAGCAACTTGATTAAATCACTCTCGGTTGGTTGATGTGAATTTATTTCAAAATCTGCTGGCGTAAGTGTTGTTTTCACTTCAACTATCCTTGTTGCAAATTTGAGTGACGAATAGAGCGTCGGTAATCGTCCATGTATGTCAACGTGTTTGAAACATAAGAAATCCGGTGTAGCGCCGAAACACGGTACATTTTGTAGAACTAGTTTTCCACATGGCGAGTACAAGTATTCTGTATCGTTCTCGTTCAGATACTTGCAAAGTTTTTCTTCTCCCAATATTCCGTATTGAATAGGAATATATGTGTCTAAAATGTTAGAACTAAGTTTCAGGTTTGGTATTTCAATATCTGATGTCCAATGTCTGTTTCGTAGAAATTCCAGAGTGAAGATGTGTAAAGATTTGCTTCTACTGTTAATGAAATCAATGATATTTTCACTCCCATACATATGAGATTTGCAAGCTAACCAAAACGGTTTATTGAGCTGTGTTTCGGAGTAAAATGCTCTGGTAAAGTCATCAATGGTTAAGCATCTATCAAATACACCAGTTTCACACAATTCACTACATGTTTCTTTGATTTCTGAAAACAATTGATTCTTCAAATATTCGAAGTTACTGACGTCAAACTTTTCCAACAGATACATTGAGAGGTCCATGACTGAATGAAGTACGTACTGGCGATAATTTGCTATTTTAAGCGAAAAAATAATATTCTGGGTCATTTGGTCTTAGACATCGTACCAGTGCAGTCATGATTTTTTGTTGTAACTACATTCTCGTCGCATTGTACAACGCATTTGTCGAGTATGATGAAACAGAACACAATAATCTTGTGGATAGAGTGATATGTATGTTCGAGTATGTATTGGAGAATTGCAGTTCAAACTTGCTAACGACGGAAGATTTGATGGCTTTGCGAGAAGACTCATCAGCGTTAGAGCAACTTTTTGGGATGTTGTTAGCTGACGGTACATCATGGGATAAAATCACCATTGGGTTTGCATGGTTCATACAATTGTCCAAATCTAACACGGAATGCAGTTTGAGAAACATGGAAGTGATGAAAAGAATAATCGATGAACATAAAATTGACAGTTGGATCGAGAACAGAAATGAACATTGGAACGACCTGATAACTACTGGCAAAAATGTGTACGGCTGGAAATTTTGATGTAAATTGTTATTTGAACAAAATAAATGTGTCTAACCCGTAGATATGCATTTGTACTATTATTTCCTTGTCCCCATCAAGGACAAATACATTGATATTATATCAGATCCATCATTGACAAGTATTCGAATGAATAAGAGTTACTTCAATTCGTTATTGGAATACACTAGTAATCCTGATGAATGCAGTTATTTCGCTTTCACAGGTATCGATAACGTATGCAAATCCTTTGACACCAACAAATTACAAACGCACACATCAATCGAAATGATTCACGATAAAAATGATTACATGTATACCATTTTAAAATCATTGACATTTGAGTCAACAAGTGTAGATAAATATTTAGCTATTGCGACAGAATATCCTTTAGTCGTAGTGAAACCTGAAAAGAAGAAACTGTACATCTATCAAGCTAAGAGTTGCTCAGATGTTTTCAATAACTGTATATTACATTTCTATCAATTTCTGAAGCTTACTAAACCAACCAATGAGTTCAAGACACTATCATCACTGCTCAAGTGTATGGAGAACAAATATGTTTTAGGAGTTGAAACGTCTGCACGATTTGCTTTATGCTGTATAAATAACATTGTTGTTGAGAATCCAAGCAGAAAAATATTTGTATTAAAACACAAATGTAAACGGCCGTTACAAGTCACAGCGAAATTCGACTGCTGTTTAAACGAAGCCGTTACTAGATTGTTAACATGATTTGTTACGTGTATTCTTATGTTGAGAATGTGTATTATATCGAGCATTTAGAAGAAGTAATTAGACATTTCCCTGAGTACAATATATACTATTGTATTGGTAAAGACGCAAATACATCTAAAACTGAGATATGCGCTACTGACGACACATCTTCAGCTGTATTTATTCGTTCCTACAAATTTACTTCGGGCTATCAAAAAATTCCTGATACCTTTTATTGGGTTAACAAACGATTTAACGCAACATCATATGGAGATATAATGATCGCGATAGATAGTAAAATGGGACATGATGAGACAAATAACATTTTACGGAGTCTTCGGCCACCACCAACTATGGTTTTGGACGAAACAAAAGTCACTGTGCAATACAACGATATCAAACACTATGCAAGTAACATTAATAGAGCTCGAGTAATATTGAAGTAGCACAGGAAATATATATTTGGTGACATTTTATCACAATACGTAAATACCGTCTGATACGAAATGAAGCGTAAACGCAAAGCTGTAACACAAGACGCTCCGGCTGTCAAATTGATGAAAGATGAAAACAAAAACGCAAAATCGACGAATGACTTGTACTGGTCTTTTGACAATCCTGCCATACTTGGAAAAGGCTCTTTCGGTAACGTTCAAATTTGGTTCCATCATTCCAAAACAAATCTTGTTGCTGCAAAAAAATTCAAAAGTGATCAAGATTACAAGCTAGAATTAGAACAGGTTCGTAACTTAGATCATGAGAATGTCATAAAATATATTCATTCTTTTGACGATAGACAAGTGATAATTTTTCCTCTATATACCAAAACCTTGGAGGAATTATTGACAAAGCATGCTGAAAATCATTTTGGTGTTTCAGAAACGATGTTATCGTTGTTAATAAAAAATCTCAGTAATGCCCTACAATATCTTGTTAGTCAATTACACATTGTACACAGAGACATAAAACCAGCAAACATTTTGTACAACGGTCAACGAAACACTTTTATATTGACAGATTTTGGTATGGCTGTAAGTTTCGATGAAACAACATTGATGTACAAAGCTATCTTAGGTGGCACGAAAGATTTTATTAATCCTAAACTACTACTTACACATGTATTAAATGACACACCATCAGACTTACCAATCGAAATTGCGATTCACACAGAACTTTGGTCTGTTGCGGTAACATATTTCATGGCTGCAACTGGTCAACATCCCTTCAGAACTAAGATCCGCGATAAATGGATTAAACTAGCTGTAGAGAAAACAAAATCTTGTATTGTAATTGATGAAGAAGGTGAATACAAACACGAAATAGACGGTTATAACAGAATGTCTGATACGTTTAGAACAGAAACCTTGCAACCACTACTGAGATCAATGATGGATAATGAATACACGTTTGAACAATATTTCAAAGATGTATCATACCTTATGAAACCAAATATTGTCAAAATACTCGATATTGGAACATTTGAACTGCGTTGTGTCCACTGTGATATTCACACGGATTGTGTTGAGAGTTTGATTGGAGTTAGAAATGAAAAAGATTCATTCTTCGTTTCTGATGGACACGTTTATATATCGGTAAACAATAAGATCATGAAGACGGATAGTAGTTTTCCAATTGTAGTCTACAAACACGATGCTTTGCAAAATTCTGCTGATATGATAAATAGACTCAAATACAGATGGTTCAATATGGTGTACAAATACTTTGAGACACCCAGCAATAAGTATCCACAAAAACATTTAGTCGGTATATTCAACAATGTCATCGAAACAATCGAAATATGTTTGGACTGTTTCAAGTACGTTGAGGAATCTATAACATTGAATAACGGCGTAATTGAAGAGAAGAAAAACGAAATAAAATATGTTTTCAGATGTTTTAATTTAGAGCGTGAGCAGTATTTTAGGTTACATTCACCGAATGAAAATTTCAAAACATTAATATCAGAAATGAAAAATAAACTTGATCAACTTATGACCAACACTATTCATCTGAAACCTTTCGATTACACAAGGCGTCCGCAAGAAGTTGAAACGTTCAAGCTATATGTTGAGTTACTTGAACAGAGTAAACTGTCGTCTTTACGCCAGAGTCATGTTACACAAATTGTTAGTGCAATGCGTATTGCAATAGATTCAACGCTTACTAATGTGGTCAAACTTGTCGAAGCTTTTTCATTGTGGTATAAAGACATACATATACATCTTAATAATCTGACAGCATATTTTGATGAAACAGAATTTGCTTTGAATAATTTGAACGAGGAGATTATAAACGAAATTCTTGCACTCGCATGAAACTGAGTTAGTCTTCTTTTTTCGTTTTGTTCTTGCTTTCTATACCCGTTACTTCTGTTAGGAATGAAAATTTAATCACGATGTACATGAATATGAAAATAAATGTCATTATTGATGCTGGTTCTCTTTTCCTACTCACTGTCCTGTAATACTCGACAATCCAACTTCCCACTAATGACAATACTGTTAAATGAGGCATAATGATCGATTTCGTAAATCTACGGTATTTGTAATCAAAATACCCAAACACAATCAGGAAAAACATAACTCCAAGACTCAAAATAGATAACTGTGATGCACTGTTAATTCCGTTTTCTATCGCTACTGAGCGCATACCATATGTCAGTGTAAGAGTAAATATATTTAGTACTTGAGTAAACAGATAGTTGCCTAAAATTTGATAATTGATATATCTAAACCATCCTTTGTCAGTCATACTGTCGAGATTAAATTCGTCTTGCGATTCATCAAATGATGACTCCACATCCAATGTTTGTATTTCACCTTCTTCTACATTCAATGCATCGTATTCATAAAAATCCCTTCGGTAACGCTTCCAAAAACAACACCAATGTAAAAGTTTAGTAACTGGTTTAAAATGAGAAACAGTTACTGACGAGTAAGTGAATTTGAGGTAATATTTGTACGTACAATACAAAATTAAACAGTACATGAACAACATAGTGAAGAACATGCATAACTCGATTGAGAGAGTTGAATGCAAGATGTTATGTTTTAGGACCATAGCGTGTGCACCATTTATACCTAATGTGTAGAAGTGTAGTATGAAAACCATATACAGGGACAGTTTGTAAAAGTTGACAAATCGTTTAGAATTAAACAATCCGTAAACAATGAATATCAACGCGCTCAACGAGACAACCATATTATTTAGATATACCATCGATGACTTGAAATACATCAAATTTGACATTTTAGCTTAAGATTTTATTGACAATATAAATTTAGGGTGATATTAAATAGAAATAAAAATCACTTCCAGTAACATTTCAGCATGTGATGAACAAAGGTGTCTTTTTGAATTGTCATGTTTTTACCACCAGTTTTGAAACTGGGGATGAAATATTTTTTGAAATTAGAAGACATAGAAAGAGCCGATTCAGGATTTTCACTAATCTGATATAATAAAGTTTGTGTACCAACAACCTCGTCTTTCCATATTGCTACCACGGATTTCGAATTGAACGATGTATCTGTTTTCAATGAACATTTATGTGTTTCAATCGCGTACTGTATACAATCTTTGTTCAAAAATGAAAACTTATATTTGTCTAAATCCACACATCTCCACGGTAAAACTATGGTCTCGTCAGTGTCTTCAGTTTTCCTTACTTCAGAAATCAACCGTTGTGCTTCTGATGACATGAGTAATATTGTTTTTTGATCGTCTGACAATACCATGCGTGCATTTTGCACACCATCTGGTATAGAAGTGTATTTTATACGGCTGTCTAAGTCATTGATAAGTTTGATTTCTCCAACAGTATGTTGATCCTTAATGAAGAACAATGTATCTTTTAATGTACAGTATCGATTGTCTCGCAAATAAGGAATAATCTCTAGCACAGTATCAGGTACATATAATGTACACCATGTGTTTCCATTATAGTACATTGCAGGACACTCGTTTTTGGGATCAATGTTTAATATAACGTGTGGTAAGTTGTAATCCCCGGACAGATGATGTGCGTTTTCTTTGCAAAACACAAGCTTAGATAAAAATGTTTTCAATTGTTCATGAGCGGACGTTGTTCCATTTATTTTTAAGGTTTTTAAAACTTGCATACTTGCTCTGTACAATTCGGACTTGACATATGTATAAGGTTCAGATTTAACACTCAAATTGATATTGTTGATAAAACTCATTGCTTCGAATAAAGGAACATTTTTCAAATTGATCAAAATTTTGTCTTTTAGAGATTGAATCGACCATAGCATTGCAAAATCATAAAGTTCGGTGTTGAGGCACGGGTCAAAAGACGTTTTAGTCATAAACGATTTTAAGTGATCTAATCCACTTATTGTCAAATCGGTGCGAAGCGTTTTTCCACAAAACTCCGATAAATCCTTGGATTTACTTCTGATTACTAAATACGGGATGGAAATGAGATTCTTTCCAGTCTTGTCTAGAAAGGAAACGCAATATTTAGGATCAAATAGAGTGAGTGATTCTGTGCTCAAGTCATCTACATTATAATCGGTTTGCTCACAATATATATCTACTTCAACACTGAGATCTCGATTATACTCTTTGACTGGCTTGAATATGATTTCTTTTAAAACGCCGCAGTACTTCTTAAACATCACAATTGCGTAAGAGCTATATTTCCTTTTATCGTCCCACTTCAAAGGTGGTATCACAACAGGTTTTTGTACCTGATAGTCATATAGGACAATGTTTGTCTGACACATATCGGCTGCTACATAAGCGTCTATGATAGTGGCAGGTTTGTGTAAGATCTTTTCGTATTTCATATAATCATATATGTTCGCACTGTTATCATCTATTGGTTTGAATTCTTGAAATATTTTGTCAAATTCATCCGATTTATTGGCTGCATGTTTCAATATCGCATCATGACATAAATCAAAGTGATCTTCATTGCCAAAAATATATATTGACATTGATCTATAAAAACTGTCATCGAGCGACAGTAGAAATTCTGTTTTCAGAGGTTTATCAGTATCTACATGAAAGTATTTTATACCCTGGTATCGCGTTTTGTTTGACATTTCCCATAGTCGTTTACCTAAATAATAACGCTGATAATACGTTATGGGCATAGGAAGAATATCCATCGTTTAGGGTTTTCTAATGAAAAAGTACGTCTCAATTCATTAAATAGTTTTTTTGTATATAAGTACGAAATTGGGTTTTCAGCAAGCACAAACTATGTATCGAATACTTTTCGCAGCTGATTTGCAAAAACTTGCGAAAGACAAACTCGGCATCGATACAAAATCACCATTCCATGTTTTGGACGGTCAAATAACAATTGTTCGTGCGGAAAATCTGTTTCAGTGTTTGTCCTACGCTATCACAGGGTCGTACAAATTTGAAAACATTGTCCAAAGCAAGATTATCAAATTCATCCAAGAGACACAACCTTCTTTTGACAACCCATTCCTTGTGTTAGAATCTGCTGCAGAATATCTGCAAACGAACATAATTTTGTTGGAACAAAGAACCGATGGATCGTACAAGCCGAAACCAGTAATGCCAACAAGCCTAGCCACAAAAAAATCCATATTTGTTGCTGAATACCCAGAAAGTTCAAATTCCAAAAATTGCAAATACCATGCAGTAAAATCTGTACCATACAGCGAAAAAGATCAGAATTTGTTTTTGACATCGTTTGTTACAAATAACGTTTCACAAGAACTATTTAGAAATATCAGTAACCACATTGGTTTACCGGAGCACATGTGTATGCGAATATTTGATTACAAATTATACTCTACAAATGATCATTTGAGAACATTGTTAGAAAAGTGGCTGAGCACAGCCAGCAAAATTTGTAGCAAAAATAAAGTTAAACCGATTCACGTTTTTGGTCGAGCACTTTTGAATGTGGGTGAACAAGGAAAGTTTTTCAAATTGCTACCGATGCTAGAGGAAAGGAAATTTGTCATTGGTGAGGACAAATTGTTGGGATTTGTTAGTTGGCAAATCGCTAGAGAATATTTCAAATTCTATCATGTTCCATAGGTCTATCAACAAAAAAACAAGAATTGTATACTATTCAAAATAAATCTATTTTGTTCATATCAACAGTTTCTATTTCTTTCTGCGTTCGTCTATTTGCTACTTTCCTTGCTCGTTTTACATTCATATTAGGTACTGAATGATTTTCTGCGAAGTTGTCCGTCCTCCGTTTGCGCGAGTTAGACTGTGAATGTGATTGGAACGACTTCAAATACGGCGATAGTTTTGAAGCTTCAATCAGTACATAAACACAGTTTGCTCTTGTACGATCTATCGGAATCCAATACATTTTGTAGTTAGGATGTTCTATTTTTTTGAAAAGTAGCTGAGGAGTCATTGAGTACTGATGTACATCACCATTACTTGTTGGTTGTACCAGACTTGTATTTACGTGCCTATGACATCCAAATGCTTGTATACCTTGTTGATTTATTTGCACCAACTCAAACTCATCTTCAGACATAACAGTTTTATAGTCAATGCTTCGTAACTTTGACGAATCGACAATTTCAAATGGTCGGTGAGGATTTGAGCTTGTAATTATAGTTGCCACAGTTCTGTCCTTGGATAGGAGAAATATGCTCTTGCCATCAGTACAAATCTGTAAATCTTCACAATCCATGACTGCCTGGGGTAAAGCCAATCTTTTTATAGGAAAATCAATGTACAGATCTATTGTAACTAGATGTGTGTTGTTCTCGATGTAGAATAATCTGTCATCAAATATAACATATTGGTTTGCATTTAGTTCTGACATAACTGAATACATGTGTTCTGAAACTTGTAACTTGCACCAACGTGAACCGCTGAAATATTTTACACCATCGGAACCTAATGATAGAACAACATGTTGTGCCGAATAGGTTTTGTCGAGATCAATCATGTCGTTTCTGTAGCTCAGTATTTCGTTACGGTACTGGTTGAATTCTTTGTGTTCTCTACTTCGAAATTCATCAATTTTAGCATTTCTGATCTCTGCAGTTGATTCCCAAGTCAACGATTTCAGAATGCAACTTTGAATACTATCATCAGTATGGTCTTCACTGCTCAAAGGTATCTGATTCAAAAATTCGATTTGTTTCTCAACTGAAACACGTTGTAATGCACCAACAAAAGTGTCGACGAGAGGCACATTTTTTGACTGAAGGCGTACCAATATAAATCAATATCTGCTTCTAAGTCAGGAACAAACGATAAAGGATCTTTCATATATACCTGCATTTGTCTATGCACATTGCATGAACTACGATCACTCATTTTTTATGAATTTCTGCCTACACTTATTGTTTTTTGAACGATATAGTTTTTTTTCAGTCCACTTTCGACCAGCAACCTAATGATATCCAATTTGATTTTTTCACAGACATTGTATAGGTTAGAGCAAGATAAATACTCATAACGAGTGATACCACCAAGTCATCCGTCGAATGTATACTTTTACCGCTGAACTTCTTCTCCTGTGGACAAAACTTAAAATCTTCTAGGTTTTGACGCAGATACTCGATTTCGTTTTTGCCTTGTTCGTTTAAATGAAATGAATGTAACACATTCGAAAACCATATCAGCTTTTCATTGATGTACTGTATAATTTGAGAAAATATCGTAAACTTGTTTAACAATGTATAACCGGCTCGTTTACTCAATTCCTTTGTTATTCCATTTACTGCTGGGGTATAATACATATATACCTCTGTTTTACTTTGTCTGAGGAATGACTTTAATTTATCATAGATCAAAACGCAGTTGTTTCTCTGGGCATTGTTTTCAACAGCAACGAAAAATGCTCTTTTAACTGGTTTGATTTCTCCATCACATGTTCGTTTTTTCGAAGTAGCCCGAGAAATGTGATGTATGCATCGAATAAGCATTTTCACCATAATTTCGTCCGCCTTTCCTAGTTCATCAGATTCTATAAACTTATGATCAAGGTACAGTACGCATGGTGTCTGTTCCTTTGTCATTGCACTGGCTACAAGTCCTATTCCACTAGTGAGTGAATCGCAATAACTTGGATCGAGATACAGGAATATATGTTCAACGCAAGTCGAATCGTCGATTGTGTTCACGTTACATTTCATATAGGTTAGAAATCTGTCTGAAAATGGACATAATTTTGCACCCATATTGTTAAAATTATGTGTTACTGGTACAATACCGAGTTCGTCTTCGTAACTTGTTTTTGACTGAGACAACAAATTTGTTAAGAACCTGTTTGATTCGTTTATGGTGATATGCTCGGGTTTGTAAAATATCATTCGTGGACAGGCGGGATATTTTCCAGCATATTTCAAATGTTCCGGATTATTACAAAAGTAGCTTATATCGTAAAAATTGATATCAGCTCTGCATTGAAGGTTTCGCGTAATTTCACCCATCGCTTCTACCTTGTGATTTACTGGCGAAGTTAAGAAAATGATTTTGTTATTAGCTTTTTGTCCGTGAGCCAGAATTGCTCCAAATCTGTTTTTGTTTATCGATGCTGCTTCGTCCACAATGAGAATGTCCAAATCATCACCTCTTAAAGCGTTATCGTTTCTTGCACTTTTGAATTTCGCAAAACAATGTAAATCATCATCGTTGCCAGTTTTAAATGATCTATTACGATTACCAGTTAGACATTGAACTACAACTGAATCCGTGGGGGTCATAATATTATATCGTGTCTGAGTTTGTTGTTCGCTCATTGACTTACATTTATCTATAACTGTACTTTTAACGTTTTGAGCCAAATCTTTCGTGTGACAGTAATAACCAACTTTGATACCAACAGGAGTGTTGGTGAACAACAACGTAGCAATACCGTCTATGGTCTGTTTTGTTTTACCGTGTCGTCGTGGTATTTTAGCATAAGCATATTTGTTTGCATATACGTCCGTTGTTTTAGTGAGAAATGTTTCATTGATTTCCCATCCCATAAACTTTTTACACATAGCTAATGTGATCGGTATACGCAACAAATTTTCTTTTTTCAACAAGAAAAATACTAGTTCATAAATGAAAGATTTTTGAAACATTTCCAAATAAATGTCGTCGTAGGTAGCAGACTTATGATACAAGAAAAGTGTATCAATATAATTAGGCTTGTGCTGCAGTACTTCGGTTATCACTTCTTTCACAGATCTTTCTTTATTAGATTCTCTAGTCAGGTACAGATTGTTAAACAACTTACCAGCGTTATTGTAAAAATTAACAGGTCGAAGAAAATCGTCCGAGCGTTTTAAAAATAACGTTTCCCACACATGTGCTTCTTCTTTGAACATCGTATCACCCAGTAAATTGGAATGAAACGGTAGCTGACCCCATAGTACAGTACTAAAACTACTATCGAAATCAATGTCATTTTGAGAAGAATAACCAATCCATTCGTAAAGTGGAAAATTTACTATTCGATTATTATAGTCAATGATATACATGACAATAAACTATACAGAAAAGAACATATCGATAATTTGTACATATAGTATTTTATTGTTGAATTTTCGACAGTACATCCTCGTCCAATTTCTTGCCATATGGTATCACTTGATACTTCACAAAATGTCCTGGGAAAATACCACGCATGAGTCCGCCGTAAGTTTTCAGTAGATAGTTTTCAACGCATTGTGTCCATTTCGGAAAATTTATGTCAAAACCATTTTGGTATATAATGTTCAATTCTTCTATGAAATACAACTGACTCAACAGATAATTGTAGTTTCTTGTATATTGATTCGTTTGACATTTCTTGATCTGTATTGGTGTATTCTGTGGAGAATACAACGTAAAATAATTGTTGATTACTTGCTCGAGTTGATCATGAACAAAATCGTTCATTTCTTCTGACATGTCTTTCATTCTGCAACAACCACGATCTAATTGCTCCTGTACCTCCGAATCAAATGAGAAATTATCCTTGTTGCAGTCTGGACAATACATCTTGTCTCGGTCAAATCTGAACTTGAAATGATCCTGTTACTGTTTGTCAATCAGGTTTTATGCCTTTGGTAGCATCGACGAGCATACAAATCTGGTTAGTCGTTTCAGGACAATGCTTATACATTCTACTCAACCTTTCTAAAAGCTGTGAAGATTTATCAGAAAAGAAAAACGTATCTTTTGAGTTCAAAATCAAATCGAGCAATGTAGAATTACGACCGCGTTGCTTGAAAATGTTTTTGTTCAACGAACCGACATCCTTGAATTTCCTTTTGTATGCAGCAAAAAGTTGTTTTCGGTCTACGTTGGGAGGTTTGGTCCTGGAATATTTTATTGACTTGATACTCGTATTGTCTATAGCATCAGATTTGTACTTTTTTGAATACAAATGACAGGTCGTAAACGATCGGTTGCTTGTAGTAAGTATTCGTGAGCACAGAAAATTGTTTGTAAAAAACTCAACGATGTCTTTGTTAGTGCTGAATTTCAATTCGGAGCTATGTAAATATACTAGATGAATCAAAAGTACAATATTTCGAGGTAACAATTCTCCAAAGTGACTCTCGATTTGGTAAAATATCTCGATCAAATTTTCGTCCGTTTCAGCACAGTTCATGATATATTCAACACATTTTCCAACTGTCGTTGTTAATGTCTTGTCAAATATTCTACAAGTATTCAACGAAGTTCTGTTATTGATGATTGAGTTTGTAGTTTTCTGATTATCATCATTCAACAATGTCACTACCGCTGGAAAGTTTGGCATTGGGAATGACAAACTGCTTTGCGAAGATGTAACATGTTGAGAACTCAAGCAGTTTGATCTATAGGTGTGTGTATTCAAAATACCTGCGTGGACAGTGTCGAGGGTAGTACATACATTGCTAACCCATATATCTTTTGTTATCTTACAGTTCAACTCCTTATTTTCGTTCAGAAATCTAGACAATGCTAACTGTATGGTACTCATTGATCCTTGACTATTAACATTGAATGATACAGTGTTGTTTCTCGATATTTCTGATTTGTAACGTGTCATAGTCATATTTTGCATACTTTTCTTGATTTTAACTAGAGCTTTCCCCTTCTTTTGTTGAAATGACATTTTCGGTAATGGATTTTTGAACATAGTAGTGAGATGTATCACACGATTTTTCACATACGTTAGAGTGTTGTAATCCTTTAGATAGTAGATAGACACAAAACCTTTCTTCTCAAGGTATTGTCGCAACGCACTCACGCTTACAACATTTTCTTCTGAACTACAGTTTTCTTTCGAATTTACTTTACTGACATTCAACAGTCGTGATATGTACAAATCGAATGATTGTATTGGAACCCGCGGCTGTTGATCCATTTTCTTCAGCGGAATTTCATTGCAGTTGGAACATTTTCCCTCTCGTACATAAGCATTGTGTATTTGTATCAAAAATGATAAATCGCTTTCACTCTTGAACAAAACGTACAATGGTACATGCTTTTCAATTTTTACCCGTCGAAGGTAAAGTTTGGCATTGTAAGGTGCAACAAATTTCAGTTTGAATATATTGTGAAACTTTGTGAATGCAGCTTTTTCTCTACAAACGATGAATTTTCTATCTTTGATCAAATGCGAGTAGTTTTCATAAATGATAATTATCAAGTGCTCTACATCATTATAGCTAACCGCTGAGACCGTATCCGTGACAGTTTTGACATTTTGAAATGTTTTGACAAGCTTTTTGTTATTTACTATATTGAATGGAAAGAAATCGTTAACTGTAGCTCGGTTTCTCAACAGATTAGTTTTCAACTTCCATCCCTCCAACAAATCGTACTGAAAACGAACTTTGTCTTCCATACAACTGGGTAGAATGAAAGTTCGCAAGATCAATTTTCGAGCTGGAGCAACATATTGTTCAAATTTTGGAGACTTGTAAAATGCTAAGGCTGCGGGAAAGAATAACTTGAAGTAATAGAATGTCTCCAAAATAACACCATCCCAGTCATAAACAAAACAGAATTCAGACAATGGTATGTGTGTAAGATTGTCAATGAGTAAATGATTCTCTACTCTAGAACACATAATGAGCATGAAAGTATCGTACATAACATTGTAGACTTTTGAAGGAAATTGAAAGCTCACTATATCTTCGAAACTACAAGACTTCAGCGGAGGGAACACGTTTTGTATTTGATCAATATTTTGAAAATGATATCGAATTCCAGTAATTCGCTTCGACAAAATTTCAACAACAACGTTACTGTTCGACATCGAGGGTCGAAATGAAATTTGTGAACTAAGCCTACTGACTGAGTGAATATCTTTCAGTGCATTATAACCCTATAAATACCGAGGCTTTTTAGTTCAATTGTCATTCCTCAACGGATAGTCAACCAAACATGTCGTATCTTTCACACACAGAAAAACGTCTTCAAGAGACACGCAATATTTACAAGCATTTCAATGGAGATCGAAGGCTGTATAGCACTGGAAAACTAATCCAAGAAAGAGAAAATCGACTTCGACATAAACGTTATTCAAAACAGTATGTTGACCAACAACTCCGCATACATAACCACTGGTTTCCAACATGGTTTGAAGTCGAAGATGCTAGTGAGAACTTTTGTAACCAATTCACACTCGAATCGGCCAAGGAGTCATATGATTTGTTACAAACTTCGAAGACATGTGAAATTCCAATTCAGTGCATTGACAAGGAGGATATGCTTGACATTTTGAAAATGTTGCTGGATGGACACTATGGTATTCACACAATGTCAGTGGCTTGTTCGTATGACAGTACTACGGTAAATGTACCATCGAAAATGGTTCTGATGAAACACAATGAGAGCGAAATCACTTTTGCTGAAGGTATCAAGCATCAAGAACGACCATTGAGTCCATTTGTTGTTACAAATATTGTTGGAGCAAACTACGAAAGATCAGATAGAACGATTCTGGTAACATCGGAAGAAATGATGCATACAAGGTACCTACACGGAGATTGGAGAAACATTCAATTTCACGACGACGTTCCCAAAAATGGATCGATCATGAGAGTATGCTATGCAATCAGACCTGAGTCTGTTTCAGTTATAACTTTACGTATTGGTGACACGAAGATAGTTATGTTTCCAGTGTTGCAAAAAGGTACATGGTGTTTGCCAAAGAAGTCTGTATCGGGTGCCATAGAGGCAATTGCTCATTTTTGTTAACTGTTACTGATACATCGCTTGTGAATAAAAGATAAAATATTATTCATTTGTTAGTATTTATTGCTTTTACATCATTTTACTTCATTTATTCACTACAATGCCTAGAGTGAAGATATTTTCTATTGAAGGTAACATTGGTGCAGGCAAAAGTACATTTTTGTCAAAGCTTCAACACAATGCACATGTAATCAATATTGTACAAGAACCACTTCATGAATGGCAAAACGTACAAACTCCAGATGGGCAAAATATCAATCTGTTTGAAATGTACAGCAAAGATGTTAGCCAATATGCATTTGTGTTTCAACTGACTACGTTAGTTAGTCATGTCAATATGATTAGGAAAATCATTGACACTAACAAAAGTGGTATTTTTGTTTTGGAAAGATGTGTAACCAGCAATCGCAACATTTTTACATCCTTGCACAAAGATTCTGGAAACATTAGCTCAGTTGAATGGACAGTATACAACAATATCTTAGATTCATTTCTACCTAGTGGTTTTCAGATTGATGGATATATTTATTTGCGCACTTCACCTAAAAAGTGTCAAGAGCGAATTCGACACCGAAACAGAATAGAAGAAAACAACACAATATCTATGGAGTATTTGGAAAAACTTCATTCATATCACGAAACATGGTTAGCATCTGAATCAAATGTAATAACTATCGATAACAATTGTGACAAAACAAATGATTTTGACTATTCACAAAATATGAATACTGTTTATGATTGGATTATGGTAAACTGAATTTATCTAATAAATAATTAACAAAACGGTTTAGTGTTTCTGCTCCGACTAAAATGTATCTTGTTGAAAGGTTGTCATTCAATGCTGACAATTTCCATCTACTAAGTAAAGCATTGACCGTGGTAAGATCAAATGCATTTGTATTTTGCTCGAATGCAATGATAACTTCTTGTGTTTGTGCAATTACACGAGATGTTGTATTTATTGATGGTGTCGAGTTTTGGGCCAAAAATAAGCTTTGAGTAGTATGTGGTTTCGGAATAGCAACGGTTTCTGTTTCTCCTCCTAATGTTCTAAGTATGTATTGAGTAGAATGATGACTCGCCGATGATATCGTATCGACACTATGTAGAGGTAACCACTGAGTTGCTTTCATTTTTGATATTATACCATATCGACGGTGTTTTGCGTCTAGAATGTAAATACTGTCCTTAGTACAGCTTCTAGTCAAAACTAAATTGTCCATGTTTGCGTCTGTAATAGGTATAGTCGAGTGAGACTGACTTGAGCTGAATAAATCAACTATTCCAACATGATTTTCTGCAAGATAATATATGTCGGTTCCATGTACAATTGATCTTCTCGGTAATAAATACTTCTGAATGGAAAATATTTCAGGATTAATTGGTATTGGCATCCAGGATCCAGTTTTATCCCCAGTATGATAATATCCGAACGAATTCTTTACATCATTTTCTGATTCTGTTATTGCTATACAAGCGTAGACGTTTTTGTTTTTGAAGGCGTTATCGTTAAACTTGCTGGGTGCGTTGAACGGTTTTAAACGAACTCGCATGTCTATTACACTTATTAAATGATCCGTGGCTTCGTTGTTATGAAGTTCTAGGGATACTTTATTGATATCTGAACCACTTGCTTCCCTCAGAATACACTTGAAATGATCAAAAACTGGTTTGGGTAAAACATCGTTTTGATACTTCTCATTCATCATTTTGACTAAGCTTTTTATATCTGTGACTTGAAGCAAATCATGTTTGGTACTGGTAGTGTTATAACTTTTGTCCACCACGTCCTGGGGAACTTGTAATTTTAGAACTACATTGATAGCATTGTCTACACGTTTCTGTTTTGGTAACTTAGAATCTGAAACAACGTTTATAACAAATCTATCGTTCCATGCACTTTGGTTTATGGCGTATTGGTAGAAATTGTTTGGTTGATCAGTAACTGCTGTAGGGACGTATTTTATTACAGATGGAGTTTCTTTTACCGATGTGTCATCTGGATAATACAGATTATCTGACTTCATAGAATGATTGAGATCTTTGTTATATTGAATAACTGGAAAGAAATGGGTACCCGTTGTTTTCTGTACGATAAATCCACGATCGTTATACCAGTTACTCTCGAATGGGAAAGTAAATGTTTCGGGCAATATTAAAATATCATCTGAGAACATGTGTATTGGTGTTTCTAACATGCACGACAAAGCATATATTTCTGTCTCCTTCGCATGAATTCCCTCGTGACCAACTGGCCGATATTTTAAATACATCTGAATTTTATTTGCTGTTGACGCTTTTTGACAGATTTTATTCATAACATATTCGTTTTCAGGCTGTATCATGAAGTTATACAATCTCTTTCGAATGATGGTATGATAAATTTCATTTCCAAATACTAAATACGAGATGCTCTTGTAGAAAGAGTTTCCATTCTTTTCAATATCAATTGTTTCAAAGGTTTCACTGTCACTTATAAGTACTGGTTTAAATTGTTGGTTTTCTATATTCATAGCACTTTCAATCAATCGTTTTACGTCTATATTGTTATTTCCTTCCAATAGTATACCAACAAATTTTCTCCTATCGCCGTCATTAATATGTGAAGTCGATTTATTCACATTGTTTGTTGTTTGGTTTTCTATATCCATAGCACATTGAATCAAACTTTTTTCGTCGTTATTACCTTGGAACATTGGTGATCTCATTTCATTAGATACATTGGTGGTACATTCACGAACAAAGTCTTGCGGTTTTGTGTCCAATTGGTCTGTATGAAACACCATAGGCGTGTTTAGAGATTCATAGTCAAACTTGTCACCCGTTTCATTGAAGTCAATAATATTGTCAAACACATTTCTATCATAATCATCTTGCTGAAAATACTCTTGGTAAGAATCTGCTGTCGGAAAAGTATCATCAAATGTACTGAGATTGTTGATCTCGCTTTTGTCAGTTGATGCAATGTTATTTTTCATTAATTGATCCGATGTGTCGTTCAAACAAAATGATTTTATTGGAAATGGATCTTTAACCAGGTCATCGCTGTTCAAACGTGGATTGTTCATATCGCTGAAATCATCATTGAATAAACTGTATTTACACGATCCCTGATTCATCAGATTATTGCTGATTTGAGCATTCTCTTTATCATTTGTGTGTGTGGAAGGAAAATGATTTCTTTCTGCATCAAAAATGTTTTCCTTCAGTAAAGCTTGTTCGAGTAAATCGACCGACGGAGCTGAAGGGAGTATCTTTTTCTTTGAGCAAACAACCGGTACATCTTGATTATCAAAGACAAATTTGTTCGACTTCTTTATCTCTGGTGGTGAACCTGGATCTACGTTTCTACGTCGTTTTAAACAAAGTTTTCCCACTTTGCCATTTGTATCTCCCTTCATTTCGACAGAGAAATTAGACTTTTGTTCGGTGGGTAGATTTCCTAAAACTTTTCTTTTACTTACAGCTTTAGGTTTAGTCTGATTTTCATTCGAACAAAATCCGTAGTTCGTATTAAATGTAATAACAGGACGAAACACATTCTTCTCTAAGTGAATGTGAAGTCCATGTGATGCGAAAGGGATTTTGATGTTCTTTGTCTTACGAACGTACACGTCGTGCGTGTTCACAATTTTAGGATATGCACCTGATCGTATAGCATCACTCGAGAAAATATATATCGTAACTTCTAAGAAATGTGCCAAGGCTTTTAGGAGCACGGTTCGTGTTGGTCCGGTAGAATGTGTTTGATATTGTTCAATAAAACTGTGAACGTCCATTTTCATATGATTTTTACAAAGTTTATCAAATATATTCTGATTCTGCATCATGTAACTGAACAATGCCATATGAATAAGATTCCAGTGTTGTTCAGAGCCGAAAAGGATGAACGACACACATCTGAATAAATCATTTCCGTCATTTTCTACAGCTGAAGTTACAAATCTATCGGCATTATCAATAATCATATCAGATGGAAGCATATAAATTTGCTCAAGTAAAGACTCTTTCATCTTAGAATGTAATCCATAAATGTTTCTCGCTATTTTTTGCACAATCATTTCTCGCTTATCGTATGTCATCGGTCGATATATGTCCAAGCTGTTTGGGAAACATGTCGGAAGCTCTATATCGATTGCGTGTGGTTTCATATTTGAGAATGATGATGATAAAATAAACAACAAAAAATGTACAATTTATGTTATATATATTTTTTTCGTTACAACGTCAGATCAAACATTTCCAAATGAGATGGAATCTTGTTTTCTCTTGACAATTTGAACTAAAACATCTACAGTAAATGTAACATTCACGTTTGTTGAATCGGCTGTTGATGGTTGGATTCACACGAACAAAATAATCACATGGGTTTCTATTTGGTTTCTTGTGAGGATAGATAGCACAAAACTTGATTTGTGAACACCACTCGAATTTGTTCGTGTTTTTTACATGAACCAACGGCTTCTTGCAGAAGATACCCCAAATTATCTTGTTTCTTCGATCTTTCAACCTTCCCATGGAGAATTTGTCAATAGCGTCAATGAGAACTCCCTTTTGTGACTCCGTGAATTGAAACGATTTCAAACTGGCATATTTGTCTGACTTGGGAGACGCTATTGCCCTTCTGTCACTCTTGACAGTGTAAATGTTCTTGAGTATACTGGTACCGTCGACTTTAGTTAGAATGTCCTCGTTCGGAACATTGATGGAGCAAATGTATTGTACATCTGCGTTGACGTCAATCATATTTTTGTTGTGAACCAAAGCATTACACATGAATAGAGCATGCTCAAAATTCTTTGAATGATAGTTGAAAAACACTGGTACTAAATGTTTGTTGCCCTCTGGTTTCATATTCATTGGAAGACGTAGTTCGTGATTTGCTTGTCCGTACACGGATTTGTCAAATATAGTCTCGTCATTTATCAATTTTAGATGTTCATATCTGTATCTGTAAATGTTCATCACTTTGAACAATGCGTCTACAACTTCTCTGTTTTTAAAACAAACGGTAGTCAATTTCACCAGTAATCTTATACCAAGCTTAAATTTTCCTTGCTCAAGTTTGTCCAAATCATCCCGTACTGATTCGTACATATAAAATGTTGTATTTTCATCACTGACCTGAAGCTGTAGTACATCATGACATACATACAAGAACAAGCTTTTCAACTCCATGAACATGATTTCTTTAAGCTGCCACTGATTTGTACCGGTATAATATTGATACACAAACTGCTTGTCGTAAATGTCGACATCAATATCCACATTGTAAATTGGTAAAAAAGGATTGATCACTTCGTGGTAATAGTAATCATTCTCTTCAATATGATACATCAAATCACGACAATACCAGACGTATGATTGTATAGATGGTTTTTGAAGGTGACATTTGATAGCGGCGATTATTTTGTTAGGTATAGGTTTGTCAATGTTAACCGCATTCAAAATCAGTACGTTATACTCTCTGTTTTTCCACTTTGTGAGAATGGGTTTAAAAGGTTTCTGTTGAATGAGTTTAGTTGCAGCAAACTCGTTACGCTCATTGTACACACCGGCCATCATTTCACACAGTAGACTCATAGGATAAAATTCAATGTGTGGAGGAGGATTAGAACCATAGTATTTCATGATTGATCTGGCTATGAAATTCTTCAAATCAACTTTCTTCACACATAAACTGAACAGCTCATCCACATTTCGTTTTAGCACGTATCTGGTAATTTCGTTAGCTTTCACAG
The DNA here is from genome assembly GCA_947247005.1 of Spisula solida. Classification (NCBI taxonomy): domain Eukaryota; kingdom Metazoa; phylum Mollusca; class Bivalvia; order Venerida; family Mactridae; genus Spisula; species Spisula solida. The sequence continues at coordinate 2,607,953 of OX365961.1, read as the reverse complement.
AAACCGTCTTCAATGTTGATAGAATTGTTTCGTCTATCTCACGATATTTGGAACTGTCGTGATATGTAACTATATCTTTAAATGCACTGACGATCTGTTGAGTTTTGTCCGGGCTTCGCTTTAGGAATTCAACGTTGGATAAATGTTGAAAACTCTTCATAAGTGCAAAGTTACATATGACACCTCCCGAGTCTTCATGACTGTAAAGCTTGGAAACATCATTCAATTGTTTGAATATACACAAGGAATGTTCATAGAAACTAACTACTCTGTCATGAAAAGTGTCTATAGTCGCATTTATTTGTGCAAAATTGAATGTCCTATATCTTCGTATCATGTAGTGTAAGAGATGATTGTTTTCTTTCGGGTTTGTTGTTTCAGTCTCACCATAATATTTGTCATACACGTCGCTCAGAAAATACAATGATTTTGACAATCCGTACTTGAAGAAGTAATGTGACACTACGAACATCTTCAGAGGATTGTAGTTGAAATTGCGGTATAAGGTTTGAAAAAAACTATTAAGATCAGTGATGAATTTTATATACGATGCGTTGAATTTTCGTTTTCCATTTGACATAACAGTTAGTTTTGACGGAATAAAATCCTTAACACACTTGGTAAAAAAGAGCTCCTTTGGTAGAACACAGTTGTTACAAACTATATCTTGTTCAAACACCCTTTTGTTTAACTTAAGTAACCTGAACGAAGTTGAGAAAGAATCTGACAATCCATTCGATAATAAGTGAAGGTACAAAAACACATCGCTTTCGGAATTACATATTGTTTCATCGTTGATATCAGTAGGTGATAAAAATAGTAGTATCAAATTTGATTTAGGTTCTGTGACCGACAAAGGTCGTTTACCGTTTTCATCATTCAAAATCGGTAGTGCTACAGCCTTATACACTGCAGGCATGTTCAAAGGATGTTATACGTGTTGCGTTGAATTTCTGAAGTTAAATTGTCCCAGTTTTCAAAGAGTGTCTGATATACCAGTTATTGATATAAATATGTATGATGACAGTGACGAAGATAGTTACATCAACAGACAACCTTCTTCTGAGAATCAACGACTGTTGGCTGTAACCAGTTATAATGATAATAATATTAACTCCAAACAAGATTCTGGACCCGACTATTTTTCTGACGATATCGACGTTGTGGGTCTGAGAATATATTGTGAAGATAGAATACAAATGATACAAAATGACTTGAATGATCCAAGTTTAACCCAAGATGAAAAACTCATCAATCGCATAAATTTAGCTTCGATGAATAAGATCTTGACAAACGTCCGACTCAACGAAAAGATCAAAATGGGATCCTTACAGAATGATCAATACACCGATGCAGTTATGCTGCAAAAACAAGTTGTGTGCAATCTCGCTGCTCAGAGAGAATACGGCGAAATTATTAAACCAGTAGTGATAACTCAACCTCAAGTCGCAATAAAAAGTGATATCTGTAATGAACCAGGTCCACACTTAGATCAGTCAAATAACACTATGAAGAGTATTCTCAAGCACGACAATCATGTGCAGAAAAATAATGCGCTAACCATGAAGATAGCATAGTGATATAAAAAATAAATACACTGTAGTTGCTAAATCATAACCAAAATGAACAGCGAACAAGACAAAAAGCAACTTGAGAATGTGTTGACTTCTAAGTCAGTGGTCATAAATGAAGGTGTGTTTTTGTTGCGAATCAAGAAGTCTGAAGTCAACCAGACTGACTTTATGAAACAATGTCTTTATGGTGATTCGTTTCCATCAGCTTATTCGAAGCACTTAACAATGATCCCTACGGATATTTTTCTACCACAGATGTTCAATGGTAAAAATCTTTTAATGGAACATAAGGTGAATGGTACTAAAGTTCCGATTGTGGATAGCTTTTTGCCGTTTGCATTCTACATACACGAAGAGGGCAATGAGCAAGTGAAGAAGATGTATGACAAATTGTGGCCCAACAACGATGGTCGTTTATATAGTGAGTTATACAGCAAAATTCACAAATCTGCGTTACAACATACTAAAAGCATGAAAAGATGTGTCAATGATCAATCTGAGACAGAAATGTTATGTAGCACTTCTGATGATGAGACAAACCAGTACATTCAAGAAAATGATGATGAAATGTCTGTAGTGTTCTTCACTCAAGCTTCGTCTGTTAGATTTCAAGATGCTGATCCACAAAATTTGAAATTCGGTTCTGAAAATTCTAGCGCATACGTTCCACTAGTAAATAACCTGTGTGCAAGATTCGATGGATATTCTGTATCCGACAACAACTGTGTTAAATTGTCGACCGCACTTACATCGGCTATCAAGAGAGAACTTTTGACATTAACTCAACAGTACTGGGGCTATGAAAAACATCCTGATGCAAACATCAAACATTATATCAAGAACATGAATGATTTATTCAACGATCGTTTAAAGTCTGTCAATTGCAATAATGATGAAAACGTGGAAAGTTATTGTGTATCGGCTCTAAAGTTATATGTTTCTCGAGCTTTGGATATGGACGTAACAGTTCCGAGTCGATCCATACTCACAGACACTGACTATGAAGAAACGATAAGAAAGAAAATTCTCTTTCAATTGCTCATGATTATGGATATGGGATCGTGTTTCAATGCACGCAATTTGACTAAAAACGAATTGATAGAAGGTAAACCTGTCATAGTGTCTGCAAATACTTACAGTAACCCATTCAATGAACTTTATCGAGCTGTCTACGAAAATGTTAGTTGGTTGACACATTTGGTAACTACAAGTATGTTTTATTCCTTGGTGAAAAACCGACATGTATGTGAAACATGTGAGCAAAATATTTGTGTTATCAGTGCACCGGGTCTGATGTTCAATTTTGCTCCAAACAAGCGAAAAACTGACAATAGTGGAGCTGTACTTTGCTTTTACACCTCAAACAAATACAACAGAACTGGTCCATTTGGAAATCTCCGAAACGAAATCAAACTGTCTACAAGCGATGTGAACAATACCGTCATATGGGAAAAACATCATAAAAATTTACTCAGTTCATTATTGGACAGCTACAATATGGATTTGTCGTTTGTCAAACAAACATCGGTGAACCAGGAACACATTGACGATTTGGCCGAACAAGTTATGCATCAAATATGTTCAAGACTAGATAATATACTAGACATGTGTGATCAGTTTTGCGAACAACTTGACGATGGAGCAGAATCGGTTGCACAAGTGAGTAACGTTGAGTCTGAGATCAGAAATATTTACCGTTTATCAAGTATGTACGACAAGGGATTTGCGAGTGTTCTGTTGTCTGAGAGTTTGAGATATATCCTGCATTGTATGCTACTTTTCGAACAAAAGTCGAGTTTTCACAGACAGACCGTCAACGATGTTTTTCTGAATGTAAGACCATTACTCTTGGATAACAAATCTGGATTCGTGATCAACCAGTTTCAAAACTTGAAAACCGTGCCTATACAGAAACTAGCAGTTAAGCCGTTTGTTTCAGACGATATGGTGGTTGACATACAGAGTAAACTCTCAGAAAACTATCACATAAATGAAATTCTAAGTAACGTTTCGTTCAAATGTAAGAGTTACTTGTTTGGAAGATATGATGAGAAAAAAGGTAATGGTGCACGACAGAATGCAACGATTCAGAACATGTCATGGAACAAGAAAAGCAATGTAAATTTCTGCTCAAACAATAGTTTTCTACACTTCAAGAGCTTTTGTGCGAAACAGGCTTGCGAGTTGCTAGGAATTCAGAATGATGAATATTGTAGAACTGTGTTCAACGAAGTAAGAGACAAACATCTAGAGAAATACGCATATTTATTTCGATATGTATCGCAAATGAAGTTCGAAGATTGGACTGGAGTGATTTTTCTGTTGAGTGTCATGAAAATGATTGACTATCTAAATGTACAACCATCGTACGACAAATTGTCACTGCTGTCGTTCAATAAGCTGAAGTCAACACAGATGAATGGTAGATATAGATTTGAACAACAACTCATCGGGGAAGAATTCGATAGCCATGAATCTATATACACATCTAAATGCAACGTTATTGAGTTTGGAGCTGACATTCAGGGTAAACGATTAGTGTTCAAGAAATGTACTGGTAAAAATCTTGAGCCACAAAATGCTCTACTGAACACGTTTTCTTTCAATAAGATGCACCCTGGTACACCAATATTTTTCTTACCCTTCGGTGAAAAGAACAAACAGAAAGAAACATCTACGGATACCATTCTGAACACTTTCATTGAGACAGAACAGTTTAAACTTGAAAAAGACGCTGCTTATACCGATTTCATTCGTAAGCATAGAAAACAAATTTATGACTGTGTATTTCAAGCAGTTTTCTCAGATTATGGTAACGGTATTGAAAACAGATATACGCAAGAAATTCTTGAAGAAATGATGTCTGAATTTGATAGTATATTTCCAGAAGAGAAGTTTGTAAACGAGCAAGTTCGCTCGTTTTTGAAGCTTGTGCTATCAGAATATTGCAATCCGGATCAAAGTAAAGTTTTGTACACAGCTAATCGAATAAAGGAGGTTGTATTTAGAGTAAGGAATCGAGGAGACAAGAGATCTCGCAAGGACAGCACTTCAGCAGACAATGGATATACCACTGCAACTGTCGATGAAGACGACACTGATGAAAGTCAATTTTTGACAAAACGTGTAAGATTGGAATGAATATAGAAAAAATAGTATTTAAATGTTGTTTATTACGGTATTTTTTGTCAAATAAAAATGAATCCACATATTTTGAATCGAGTTTGGTGTCACTTTTGTAAATGTTTCTTTGTTGAAAAACTTGGTAGAATACATAACACATCATTCACACATATCAGAAATGTCGAAAGATGTCCTGAACCACCTCTTGTATTCACTGCGAACTGCGACAGCGACTCAAGAAGCTCGCAAACTCCTAGTAGAATAACAATATCCAGCGATCACACTCCAAACACACTTCCTTCAATATATTCATCTCAAGGTTTAAATTCACCGATAAAAAGCACAAAACGTACAAGACTGTTTCCAGATGAATCAAGAAATTGTATTTCGAAATTAAGCAGTCAACAATCACGTCGTTATCCATCTTCAATACAATCAGCAAGTAACTCACATTTCACTTGTGCCCAAAGAAACACTCCGGTCAATAATTGTTTAGTACCAAGTGAATCATCACAGTGTATGTATACCCCGATTAGTTCTGAAACAAATTTGAGAAATAATAAACGCAGAAATATCTCTCCAGTATCAAATCCGTATACGGCATCAACAATCATAGATGGCCAGTCAGGTTCAAGTTTTAAAAGGAAAAGGTATAATCGTGAAAATACATCTCCAATGTCAAATCCGTATACAGTATCAACTATCGTAGACGGTCCACCAGGTTCTGTTTCAGAAAGGAGTTCTCAATTTCCACGAAGTTTAACATATGACAACGTAGATGAAGACACTGATATGATAAGTAACGATGAAAGCTCTCAATCTATAGCACAATCAGAAAGTTTATTTTCAAGAGAGCCTTTACATCACGCCTGGTACAATATTCCTGATGAATATATTGTACAAACGGACAGTGGCTTTGAAAGCAGTACATCATTGGACGATACTGTAGATTTTGGTAGTAATCCATACATCGCAGATGGTGATGAAACTATTGATTACGAATCGAATCATGAAAACCAACAAGACTTCAGGAACAATCATGAACCGATGTGGTCTTCATCACCACAGCAGTCAGAAAATATCGATAATTGTGAAAGCATGTACAATGAAGCAGCTGTTGACTATAGAAATCACAAACGATTTCGATCTAACCATGCACAAAACGCCAGGAATGATTTTGAAACTTTTAGGTCGGCATCACCACGATCTGTGATATCAGTCAACAGGTCAGAAAATATCGATAATTATCATAACATGTTCGATGATGAAGCAGCTGTCGACTACAGAAATAACCATTTGTTTCGACATAGTAATGACAATAATCAACAAGCAGTTAGAAAACTACATGCGCCAGTAAGAAAACAACATGTAAGATCATTATCCAGAGAGACTGTAATACCAACAAACACTTTAGAAAATATGTACAACGAAGCTACTACTGACTACAGGAATCAACAAGCAATTCGATCAGACAATAACAATAACATGTACAATGAAGCAACTGTTGACTACAGAAATCAACAAACATCGTCAACACCACAGTCTGTTATATCAATGTACAGGTCAGAAAATAACAATAATTGTGACAACGTGTCTCGGGCTACAGAAAATGATTTTACTTCGGTTTCAAGTTACAAGTCGTCTGCTAGAGAGTACGATTATACAAACAATGATGAATCATCAGATGAAGACGAAAACAAAGATGTTGTCATACTGAACGGAATTTCAATATGTTACAAAGATGCCTGTGAACTTTCAAAGGAATTTGTTCCATACAAAAACAAAAGTCTCAAGTTACAAGTAAATACAACATCTATACATATTTTGAAGAGATTTATTGAACAAGATGTAATATTTGATAGTGACTTTGACCGATTCGAAATTCGAGACTCGCTAGCAGAATTAGCACGCATTTTCCACATATCTGAATTCAGACCATTGCTACAAAAATGGACCTAACTTGATTCACTGTAATTTGCCTTTCCTTAGATCATGATTATAAAGACAATTATACATCCAAAGATAATCGTGTTTCTTTTTCACTTCTCCAACAGACCGTTTAATGATTCTGAAGACGTATACAGCAAGCAATGCATACGGACATAAACTTGTAGATCGAGAGTGTTTAAACGTCTTATAAACAAAGTCAATGTATCGTTGATTTGTTATAGTTTCTTGGTCGAACAGAGAGAAGAAATTGTATGACTTCAACCTATTGTAGGCGCATAACGGATCACCAAACACAGGGTCAAAATGATTAGTTATTACATTTGGTGACATAGTGTGGAAAAAGATCATGTCGTTTTTATGTTTGACTTGAGCTAATACAATATTGACACACGTATTCATACCACAACCATGATTTGAAATAGTTTCAGTCAATAAATTTTCAAATGTACTAATTTGTGTTTTATATTCTGGTAGATACTGTGCTATACACAGAATACAATCTTTATCTTGATTAGAATACAACGGAGCAAACAAATCGACATCTGATACATCCTCTTCAATGTCATTTGAAATATCAACGATACTGCTTTCGTTAGGTAAAACAACAGACATGTTAAGTTTATGACATTTATTTTTATAACTATGCTATACAAATATAAAAAAGAAATCAATCACTGCATTCTAGGTCTTGTCTAACATCCGTGTATTCTTCTTCGCTGTCACTGCTCTCTGAGTCCGACACATGGATTTCTATTGGTTTCATTGGCAGCTGAGCTACGATCAATTGTTGTATCTGTTTTTTGATATTGTCTTTGTTTGAGACGCAGACAGACAATATTTGTTCCAGTATGTCATTCGGTGTTGAATTGAATGTATTCTTTTTCATCACATCTAACACAATATCTCTTATATTTCTGGTCTTTCTAATTTCGTTGATCCGTTTTACAGCCTTGCGTTTCTGTTGTTGATACTGTCTGATTTTTTTGTCAATTTGTGATTTTTTTGATAGCAAGTTTACCATGTTCAAATTGTCTACTTTTGACAAGAATACTCCAGATTCTGATTTACTCAACATTTCATTGTCAACGCAATGTTGTAGTAGCGTATCTACAGTTTTTCCTAACGTTTCGTTGTTTTCGACCAAATTCATACTTATTTGTTGGCTAGTCATGATGATTGTGAGGTATGACAGTAAAAAATGAGTATATATACTAACTAACTCATGCATTATTTTAGGCTTTTTATTCTAGTTATTCTAGTACAACAAGATTTCCATTCTGGTGACATTTGGTACATAAAAATCGACCACTGTATCGTTTTGTCAAAAGAGTCACATATTCACCAACACAATTCAAACATGCAACACCATGTCCACAATTTGACATTATGCAGCGTGGCGAACCAATTGAACAAATCACACAAACATCGCATTCACATAGTGGCACTGATTTCTGTAATACATCTCTTGCTGTTGAAATTGATGATTTTGCTTTTGAAATATTTTCATTAACCGTTTCATGAATATCTGTTGGTAGCGATGATAGTTCCTCAGTTAGATTGTTCAGATCAGAAATCTTTGAAATCAAATTTCCGTAAGCAATTTTCTTTGTTTCCTCATACTGTCTATAATCTTGCAAATTATCAAATCTTTTGTTGAACGACGAAATTTGTGGTGCTTCAGTTTGATGGTTGGATGTATGTGGTACCTCAATCTGACGGTTGACTTTATTTGTAAGGTTATTTTGAGTTTCTGTCTTCATTCGTTTTTTCTTAGATTGTTTGACATCATTGCAGTCAATGCGACGTTTCTTTGCGGACTTGGCTTGCTCATGAACTCGACCTGTCTGAGAATTGTTTTCGGTTGGATCATCCTCTAAGCCTTCTAATATCCCCAAAAATTCATTGCAATCATCAACATTCATGTTTGCTTGACTATTTTCATGCAGATCGTTGCCCGAGTATACGAATCCAGAATTGATAACCTCTTGGTTTGCCATTTTAGAAGTGAATGATGAAAACTTGATATTGTTTCTCTTTTTAACCAAAACGTGGGTATAAAAGGTGTATTTGTTTGTATTATTCCATTAACGTTCTAGCATTCAAGCATGTCAGTTGTACTATCGATATCGCAGATATGCGAAACATTTATTCGTTCCAAGAGAAATTTGAACACAAGTGGTCATGAGAGAAAATATATGTTCAACGTTACATGTCCGTTCATCGAGGTAGAGGGACTACGATTTTCAGCTATAACAAACTCCCCGTATGATTTTCTCGATTACACTCCTACTGCCAGCCATCTGTTCCTGAATGAAGCCAGTATTCAAGAATTTGAGCAATATGTCGATACAATGTTCAACCCATCAGACGAACTTGATGATTTCTGTTATTTCAAAATCTTCAGGAAACTACTTCCAGATACATTCTTACAACTGGGCAGTATTTTACGAAGTGGTAAATTCAAGCAAGTTTCTTTTGGAGAAGACTACAAAGTACCAATATGTCTAATTCCTATTATAGAACATCAAGTGTTGGAAAGTCACAGTAAACTGTATTCTGTAAAACAACCGTGTAACAGTTTGGCAAGGACACAGATCAGAATGAAACTCAACACATACTTTGTTGCATTGACTAGATTGTTGAATTGTACTGAAGACACTATCATCGAAATTCTCTTCAACAAAGGTGTGTTGCCAGACAAGAATTTTCAATTGATTTCGACTCAAAAAGAACTTTTGACGGCTTACAGTCTGCTGAAGAGTTGCAAGGGAAATGTCATGACTGAATTGGGAGAAGCTGTGAACAATGTAGAAGCAAATTTTGTGCTGGTGAAACCCAAATATGGTTTGTGTAACACTAATCTACAACAAGCACTAAACATTCTGATGACTTATCATCCACTGTACTCAACCCGAGTTCACTGTCTATTCGTTGAATCAATAGTTAATCATGAAAATGGGGGTAAAGGATGTTTGGAGTCTGCTATAAGGAATAACAAACAAAAATATAAAGACGGTGGTCGAGACCAAAGCAAATTACCGAAGAAGATGAGAAACATGCCACAATCTGAAGATATTTTATTGACTTGTGCTAAACTATGTTTACCCGATATTATCATGGAAAATTAGATTATTACATGAAACAAAATTGTTGTTAGTCGTTTTTATTGAAATGGCATCATATACATTGAGATCGAGTGTTCAATACGAACTTGTTGTAGCAACATCTATAATAGAGAAAGCACGTTATTTTGCTGAAGCTGCACAGCAACTTTCTTATCCAGTATTACTGGATTTGATTTCCATCATCAAACACAATCTGTCCATTCTTAACTCAATTACAATACCTGAACAAAAATATGATTACATTTACATGAAATTTCTGTTCTCAATACAAGTGTGTATACTGTCTCACAAAAAACTGATCAATGTAATAGAAAAAAGTCATGACAATAAATCGTTGTACGACAATATTTGTTCATCGAATAGTAACAGTACCTTATCTAAATTGTGCGATATATTAGATAAAGTTTGGTACAGATATTGGAAGCGATTTCATAAAGATGATGGTAAGCTAGCATTCCTTCGATCGGTCGAAAATGAACTTGTGGATATTTACAGCAGTATATGTATAAAGGGTAACGAAAATATACCCCAACATTACAGATGTTTAAACTGTATTCAAAATAGTGGATATGTTTCGACTGGTAGAACGGACGTGTGTGACAATGAACAAACGAGTGAAAGTAAAACTACGAGTGTTAGTTTCGATTATTGTCATCATTTTATTGATATCAACGAAACAAGCAAATATTTCAATGTTAACCGTATACTATTTGAGAAGAGAATGAACGAAAACGGTACGACTCAACAATGAGAAAAATATGTATATACATGATTTTTCAGTACGTACAGAGCACAAATATGGAAACAACGAAAACCCAAATACAAATCATGTTTAGCATCTTGCTAGTATTGTACCTAGCTTATATTTCAATAGAGATTATGTGTTGGTTCGAAGTATGAATCACATTGTTTCATAGCAGTATGTCAGATATTTGTTGATGTCAATAACTTTCGTATACTGAGCCATGCTGGTCAAATCAAGTTCATCATTTTTGAGATACAACCGAAGTGTAGATGATGCAAGTCTAGCAAACACGTCGTTAATTTTCATGGTTCGACTAATGTTATTATTCACAAATACAGAATAGCAATAACTGATATTTGTTTTGTATGTTTCAAGAAAATTTGTAAATAAACTGTTTTGTATTTTCCAATGACAAGTTTGTGATTTTATACAACATCCTACTAGATTTTGAAATATCACTTTGAGTTGCTGTAGGTCGTTTATGTTACATTTGGGAAAATATTCAGTTACTTGTTTCTCAAAGTACTGTTTTCGACGTTCGGTGTCCGTTGTGTCACATCCAAGAATATACGAAAATATCAAACCTATCGGATAGGTTGTAAATTCACAGACATGTAGCAAACATTCAGCTCTTGACATATTTTCTGGTAGTTTGATGAATGCGTCGTAGTTGTTGACTAGAGTTGACACAAATATAGAACTAACTTCAAGCTCTTTCCAAATACAATTGATATGCTTTTCAAGTCGGGTCGCAATTTCTTCGTGAAAGGTTTCGAGAAATTGTTGTACAAACTTCACATAATCAACAGATAAGTAGTGGTACGATAGAAAATTAACCACATCTTCTGTTGGCACAATATTTCCATTGCTCAAAACGTACGATTTTGCTTTACATGCCAAAAGTCTGATAAATGCTGACAAATACATATTCGGATATTTTCCAAGTGAACGTTCTTTGAAATGAAAATCAACTAGTTTACAAACAATTTCATTGTCACGCTTTCCAGCTGGTATGATTAGGTTGTAATTCAGAGGTAACAAGTCATTCATGGTTATTGACTCTCGCAAAGGTTTACGTTTCGTTGGTTCTATCACCACCACTTTGTATACATTACTGTTGACTTTTCTAATCCTACCTATAGCCTGAACAAATGCGCCTGGAGAAGCAACCATTGTAGAAATTTCCATAAAAACATAGTGAGTTTCGAAATACGCTGTTTTAGACGACACGTCAATACCGACTTGAAAAGCTGTCGTGTATATGAACAATTGGTATTTAGAAATAAACTTGTCCGGTTGATTAGCAAACTTTCTTTTCGTCTCTTCATTGCTGTTGCCAGTTATTGCAAGAACTTTGAAACCACATTTTTGAAAGAGGTATTGTAACAACAGTGCCATTCTTTTTGTAGAAGTTGTCGCACACAACTTGTGTCCTTTGCGCAAAGAATCATACATATCCACCAAAATATCATCTCCGTCCGTCGAACTAAGGAACGAATTGATGTAGATCTTTGTGAACAACTTTTCAACAATATCTTTTCTAGCATCTTGCAATACGTTTCTAATCCTCTGAGTACACATAAGTGGTTTGTATTTCTTGTATGCGTCCTGCGAGCATAACTCGTGTCTCAGCTGCTTTATAACAAATGCATTGTATGGACATTTTCTATAAAATATGAGTTTATAACGTTGTTCGACGTACGTATTTATCAGGCAAATGTGTGATTTTTCTATTCCCCATTCTGAATCAATGTCATTCAGTACATTTACTAAGTCTAGAGACATATATGCATCAAAGCATATCCATCGCGGCACTGCTCTCAGAATCTTTACAAAAGTCTTGATGATTTGTCTATTTTGCTTGGTACTGAATAGCGATGAGAATAACTCCTCAACGATACTGTGAACTTCGTCCATGATGAGAAGGTTGTAACCTCGCACACTGTACGAATCAGTTAGTATGTCTTCAAAATGTCTCAGTGACTGTAGTTGAACAACTAGTCTAGGATGTGTTGTAAAAGAAAAAGGTCTCTTCGCCTTTCTGTAGTCCACTGCACCAGGAAGCTGTGAACTGATGTAGGAAGCATATGTGCGTTTTGGAGAAATAACCAAATATCTCAACTCCTTTCTTGTAACATGAGCACTACGTTCAAAGTTTCTAACGATATTCTTAAGCTGGAATGTCTTTCCTGATCCCATCGGCGATCGGACGTACAAGTTGAAAAACTGTTTATCTTTCAGATAGCGAGTGTATATGTTTGGTAGTCTCACTGAATTGTGCTCTATCACACGGCAAATTGTCCTGAGTTTGTCACGCAACTTGCTCGTATCAGTCCCGTACAAAGACACGTCCAGATCTTCCAACAGTCTCTCCATGAGTACAAGTATATTGTTCCAACAACAAACTATACTGTCATATATGGAACTATTTCATTATTTTACGAAAGCATGTCAAAGATTGTTCATAGACAAAGATCATTTTATCAAAAATGGACCAGGTAGATTTGTTGGAGCATTTGATGGAATACACGAATGAACTCCTTTGTACGAAAGAAACATTGTCAACTGTGCAGCAGTCTGACTTATGTGTAATAAGTAATGTAGAAAATGGTATTAACGAAGAAGAGTTGATCGAACCTTTCAACAACTTGTTTCAGGTTTCATCCAAGAAACCACAAAATGATGTCGAGTATGTGTCTCAACAAAAATCTAGTTTGAACTTCAAACTAAGCGACACTTGCAATGATGTGAATGTATTTGATTTGGACAGTTTTCTCAGAGCTATTGTTCCAAACCAGACCTCACTGATTGAAATATTGACATCGAGATGTAACATTGATCCCGACTTTACACACATGATTGAGAAATTGCATGTATTAAGAACACCTTGTTCAAGAAATATCTGTCAAAGTAGAATATTTGCTGGAGCAAAATTTACCCGAGACGGAACAAACAACATACAATTTCCTATTGCTCACATTCCACTCGTATATGAAATCAATTCGATACTTGGTCAAAACGATCCAAAACTGCTGAAACGTTACCTACATCATGTGGACAAATATTTGTCGCAACCGATTGAAAACGATAGTTGTATACTGTGTCTAGCATTTGATCTATACTGTACAAATACTTCGGAGTTAAACAATTTTAGACTTTTCTTTCTGGAGGATGTAGCACCGATAAGTGAAAAAAAGCAAAACGTGAGTCAAATGTATGAGACAGACGTCGAAACAACAAATGTTGAGGGACAATATGATTTATTTCACAACATCTTGAACAACATCACAATAATAAGACTAGAATCGAATACAGAATACATTTTGCGCTACTGGGATGAGGGTAAAAGGGAAGCTTTTCTGTTCATGTAGCAATGACACAAACATTTCAACATCAAATAACTAACGGGAATTGCGCAAAACAAAACAACTGCCCAGAATACTTCATTGTACCCATTGTAGAAAAAAGTTAAATTCGACCAGATTATTTCGAAAGTGTTCAGCGTACATTGACATTTTGTTACATATACGGTTTTGTAACATGCTGAATGAAGACATCCTGGTGTGAACTTTTGTAACCAGTAACTGTCCTTTGTTGCAATCCAAATGGTTTTACTTGTAGTTTCTCCGTTAAACAACTTTGATATGATCATATTTTCAGTTTCGATATTGTCAACTAAAAGTTGATGTCCATGCATACGATTGACAGGAGCAAAAAAATAACAATGATCGTTAGTTTCATAACCATAAAATCGTTTACAAAATGTTCCACAGTCGCATTCTTTTCCTGTCACACAATGAGCAATTACGAAAACGAAAAATAAAATATATTTCATACTTTATCAGTGTGTTTTTACCTCACAAGTTTTATGCTACGAATGTTTTAAATACAAAAAAACATACAGTTAGAGAATACTACACAATGGATCCTTCAACTCAGTCGAGAAAACTATTGAGTATGAATCTCAAAACACGAATTGATGAAGCGAAATGTAAAGCTTTGATTGAAAACGGCTCCTTGAGAAAGATGTTCAACCACGATATACAACTAACCTATTATGAGATTCTTCACAGAAAGATTGAACTGGCATACGCTTCTAAACAAATATCTGTTGCTCACAAAAATTGGCTACATCGTGCCTTGTCACAATTTTCAGACACTGCGGAAATGAGTAAATCTTTGTTAGATAGTATCAATAGGAAATTGTATCGAATAATGGATAAAGAAAAAGATTTGGCCGAATTACAGGAAGAAACTATTGCTGGAGTAAAGGAAGCTTTGGACATTGAAACTGATTCGATATTTCCAAATGATGATGACGATAGTGGTGAAAGTGGTAGTCAACTTTTGAAACAACTGGAAGATAATATGTTATACGCTCTACCAACACCACCAACTCAGGAATGTAGCAAAGTTGAAAAACCTAAACAATTGACATTTGGTGATGTGATCATTAAATCTATTGATACTGTGGAAGAAGAAAAGGATAACAAAAAAGTCAATTTTGACCCAGATGAATTTACTGTTAAGAATGAGAAAAGTTATGGTATACAATTTGCAAACGATTATCAAGAATATGTAGTAGATCAATTGATCTGACTGCTCATCAACTTTGAAACTATAGCGAATCTGCTAGCAGTATTGTTCTCTTGTTCTTTTGACGAAATACATTGTTTGTTTTTCTCACTTATAAAGTAACTTTGACATGACTGCTTCAGTTTTTGTTTTTCCAAAACACCACATGTATCTGCTGTAACAAAAGTGTTACATGTACCCTGACATTCGTTTTTCAGTAGTTTTGTCAAATTAGCAAAACTTCTTAGGTCGACATCTCTATTCATTTTCAGTCCAAGCGAAATTTCTTTCTTAGTTATAGCTAAAATATCCCAATCGTTGGTGAGTTTTTCTTTCAAATTGCAAACCGTTAGAAAGTAGTGATTTCTTATGACATCTGGAGATAAATTTAAAACATACTCTTGAAATGTTTCATCAGTTACATCAATATTATTGCAATTTAATAAACTCATAATTGTTACAACAGCCGCATCTAAGATTGTTACCGCAGTAAACGGTACAGAATCATAAAACAAACCTAGTACAGATACTGATTCATGGTTTAGTGTTGAACATAAAATGCATGTAGTAATAGGCGTATCCAGCACACGACGTACATTGTCCTGTTGAGTCCAAAACGTATAATAGTATTCACATACAAGCTCGTACAATTTGTTCTGTTTGTCAGTATATAACAAATCCCTCAAAATAAAAGTCATTGCTAAACTTCTAACAGAGGAAATTTCATTACTCGGTCTATATACTGTTTTTTCCGCTTATCGCTTGAACCATTTATTCTGAATTTCATGTCATGTCGATACTCATATTTCAATCCATTCAAAAACCAATACTGTGACAAAATTTGATTAATGAAAAATGGATCTCCGTGTAAAATGTTTTTGAAGTACATCGGATTGATCTTGATGACATTTGAACAACTAAGAAATATGAGAGTCATTACAATATCAGCACGGGATATTGTTTCTAACTTGACTGTGCCTTTCAAAATTGTTTGTAGTAAACCAAACGAGTCCCACTGTATTAAATGCGATTTTGCCCAATACAAATTTTTGAATTTCTTGACCACACAATACAACATTTTATCATCAACCGAATTTTTTGCAAGTGGATTGTAATTTACTAACAGACGGTTGACGTTTGTTTCATTGTAAAACGATGTGCAAGTCATCATTAGGAAACAATTGATAAAAAACACAATCATCGTGTTCACGATCATTTTTACCGAAGTACATCTTGGTTTGCCATAGCTTCTCAAAAGCAAGTGAAAAAAGTTTTCATACACGGGCCTTCTCTCGTCATTTTTGAAGTATATAGCTTCATGATATAGGTAGCTGTCACACATTCTCATCTAAATCTTTGTGTCAGATTACCAAAAGTCATTCAAAACAAATAATGTTTCTGGAAGTGGCATGTCATGACAAGAATTTACTGTCAAAAAACTTTTTATTGGTGCATCACAAAGAAAGAATACGTTTCAGACAAGTGAAAAGGAACAAGGAATGTTTTACTATAAACTGTTCAAAACGTCCCTTGAGTTTTATGATAAGTGATTTTCTTACTAAAAAGCAAACACTAGTACGTTTGTTTAATATCGTTCTCTTACGATATATCATTCAATTTCTGCACAAAGCAGAACATTCGACGACAGTTATGTCATTTCTAGGACTCGTATCTCGTAATGCTGATTTGAGTAATCTAGAAACTGAAGTGAACAATATCATGATTGACACTCATTTGAAACGCATCTACGAAACACTCTACTTCTTTTTCGGCGAAGTATATGGGTGTATTTTGTCTTTAACAAAAGGTTATACGAAATACCCACCCCATGTCGATACTGTATATATTCCACATTTACGAATGTTACAAATGTCTCAACAAGTAAAGTTTCCTTTTCTATTCAACAATCAGCACAACGCCACTTTGGTTGATTTCAAACAGTATGATTTTCTACAACATACAACAATTATCAACCCGTCTCCTGAATATGATCCTAGTAGTAATTATATTGTACGAGACTTTCGAAGTAACATTTCAAAAATCCGACCAATGTTTCTGTATCAATCATCGATGTGTGCAAAACTTTCAACGGCAAAGATAAACAACCACAAAAACTACAGGTTTCTGTTATTTGTGAACGGAAAGTACTACGAGGTTTTAGGAATATATCCTCTTGATCGTGTTAGGAAATTGAACATAAATATACAACGAAATCCATCTTCGGTTTATGACATTAGTACAACACATATAACAAAACTCATCATGCAACTAACCACCAACGTATCAGAAGACACAACAATTGAATCGTATTTTTGTAACCACATGAGTAACGAAAATGTATACGACAGCGAAAGAATACATTTGTCATCGTGGCTTCAAAATGCAGTTACTCCTTATGTGTTCAGTCTTGATATTATACACAGTGATACTGAAGATTATGAAAATATTTTGCCAGGTGGACTCAAAGTATGGTTGACGGAGAAAGGCAGTCAATTTGCTATAGGTCTCAAAAACGTGATTTTTGTATATTCACAAATAACAGACAGGGAATCTCAGTCAGACAACATTTTTTATTTTTATGATAAAGACATACATACATGTAACGTTGAGAAAATGTTTATTCGGCTAACACTGTTATTACGATCACTACTACATACCACGATGAAACAAGAACTACAATACACGTTTGTCAATTCCAACAACAGCAAGCTAAACAAACAAATCATTTATCAAGAATGTAATCACTTCAAGGGTTTAGTTGACTTGAACAAAGTTTCAGAAATTATGTCTGACAAGTTTTGACAATTCCTCACTGATCAGTTGTGCAGAATAGAAAAACAAATAATCATTGCGTTTGACAAATGCAATTCGAAATCCATCATTTTCAAGTGCCATATGAAACTCGTCAACCTTTCCAATTTTGTTGAAACCATATCCCAAAATATCTCTCGGAGTCAGTGAATTGAGAATTCCAACTCGCTTAGCTTGAAAATACCAAATGTCAAACAACTCTTGTAGCATGGACGTGTATTGTGAATGTCGTTTCCCAGAGGTTTCCAGAATGTCATTTTCAATACCAATGTGTGGACAAATATTGACCAAGTCGCTTTCTGACAAGCTGCTAACAAACAGTTCTTGCAATACATCTTTTGTCATGTTTGACTCAGTTCCACCAGCATTGAGTTTCAGAAGGAAGTTTGTTTGGTCCGTTTTCCTTTTGTTCGATGTAGGTATGTGGCAGTCAGTGTATTCTTGTTCAGTAGGCATATCGAGAGTTCTCTTTTGTGTGACTAATCTCGATGATTGCATAGTAATAAATGAATCAATTGGAATACTGTATTTGTGTTATATAGTTATGTCAGTCCACCAAGTTGTCTACGTATCTCTCGTCTCGCCACTTTTGTAGCATTTCAGAATCAACATTGTGTCCAACGAAATATTGATCTATCAAATTGTGTAAACTAGACATTTCTCGCTCTGTGAGTGAGTCTGACATGTCGTGTTCTAGCGAAGCTATTTCTGTCGCCCGATTGTGTAGTACATGTCTTAGAGCTAGCATTGCAGCACGCAAACTCCGGCGAGTTCTGAAAAACGCTTTTGTCATTTTGTCTGCTCTTTCTTCGTTTTCACTATTTTGTTGTCTCAGTTGAGAGGTGCGATCAAGCAACGCCCGCTTGTCCGTTTTTGCTAATACCAATTTTGAAGTCAGTGATTGCTTTTCAAGTTTCGATAGCTTTAGCTCAAGTTTCATGTTTTTGACATGTGTTTTCATTGATTGCAGCTGGATTTCTAAAGCATCAATTTTCTGAACAAGTTGTTCCTCATTCAGCAATTGTGGAATAATTTCATACCGCATAGTCAAACAGTAACAAGTAATCAAACATAACTAGAAAAAAGTAGATACAATTCATATATATTTATTTTGTTAGTTCTGTTGACAAAATATGTCAATCACAGAATGCACATTGGAGTAACACACATCGTTTTTGTGGTATACATCTGAGGTTTGACACCCACAACTCCCAGCAATTCAGTATTGTTCTCTCCACATCTGCTATTGAGTTTTGAAAAATATACAGTATAGATTCATTGTCTAGATCCGTAATGGTTGGAGAAAGGAGTACCAGTTGTAGCGTTGCAACAATTATTGGTTTCCAACAGTCCAAATTTCTTGTCCATGACAAATCTATATATGTTTCCGAGTATATTGAATCAATCAACTTAAAAATCAAGTCCTTTTCATCTCTCCCTTGTATCCAATCACACTGTGCGACTGCTTTTACTAATTCACTGATGTGCAAATCGGCAATTTGTAGTAGGCGAAAGACGTAGAAACAAACCGAAGTAATGACTTCCATATTCATGAGTGCAGTGTCAGGATATTCTTCAAAACGGATGGCAAATGTTTGCAAAACTTCTACTGAATGACTTTTGATTTCATCGTTTAAACTGTCTCTATTTTGTACGTCTTCCAAAACACCTGCAAGTTGAATGCGAGCCGACTCCACAGATTGAAATATTGTCAAATATACACACTCATTGATTCGTCTTGTTAACCACTCGAGCATAATTT
The DNA here is from genome assembly GCA_947247005.1 of Spisula solida. Lineage (NCBI taxonomy): Eukaryota > Metazoa > Mollusca > Bivalvia > Venerida > Mactridae > Spisula > Spisula solida. The sequence goes on along the minus strand of OX365961.1, from coordinate 2,588,288 downwards.
CTGCCTTGAGGTGTTTGGATATTGCATGACAAGTAATAACTCGAGTGTATATCATTTCCCGAATCTCGGTTGGTAGACCGGAGAGATCCAACATGTTGTTCATTGTGAGTCAGAAATGATAATGACGACAAAACGTTAGTTTAGAAACATATAGGTCTATTTCAAACAAATACATATCAAAATGTTCTAGTAATATTAACGATTTTCTTCTGCGGAATTGTTCCCAAATTGCATATCCAACGATGCCATGTCGCAATAACAAGTTGTTCAGTCGGTATTATCGATGTGTCGAAAATGTACTGTACATCGACGGGATCTAGTCCTGATATTTCTCGACAAGTGATGAGAAGTTTCAGCGTTGCCTCTATAACTGTCCTCCAACATACGATGCCACTCATCCAAGAGTCATCAAACTCATTTTCTGATTGAATCGAAGAGATCATTCTTGATATAATCTGTTTTTCACTCTGAGAAAAGCTTTCGTTTGAAGTTACAAAATCTTGCAAGACCAATTTGTCAATATTCGCTATTTGCAAAACACGATTCACAAAGAAACACGCTGATGTAATGACTTCTTCGTTCAGCACTGCTGTATTTGGGAAGGTACACGTATATTGGTAGAAATGTTTCAAAATATTCACCCCAACAACTTGCATTTCAGTGTCCATATCGTCTCGACTTGATATATCGTCCAAGTCAATTTGGATTTGAGCACAGGCTTGTTCTACTGATCCAAATGTAATGTAAAACATTGCCAAATTGACACGTCTAGCTAACCATTCATAGAATAACTCGTACTTCAGTTGCAATGACATTGTCCGCATTTTGATCATTTTTGAATATATCATTTCTCGTAATTCTGGTGGCATCAAAGAAAGGTCGATTCTCTCATTTTCTAGTTGTTTCATGTCTGTCATTGTGTTACTTGACTGTTCAGAATCCAAACATCAAATGAACAAAAACATTCATTTTTGACTATTTGTATGATCTATCAAACTTTTACTATCCCCAAACAAATATCATGCAACAAAATCACACAAACCCATGCGATTGTAACGATGTGCTAGAGCTAAGTCGATTGGTACGAAAAAATAAAGCAGAGGTCAATAAGATAGATTCAGATATAGGTGAAGTGCAACAAGAGTCGGCATTGTTGAGAGAAAATATAGATCGTCTCCAAACAGAATTCGATAGACACACACGGCTTACACATCGAGATTTGCGAGCAGCAATGTTGTCCCTCAAGTTCTTTATACAGGAAAGCTGTATTGAACCAGAAGCATTTCTTCGTGAGGTTTTTTCTCGGGGACCCCTGAATCAAGTAGAGCGAGATAGTCTCCGTCGATTGCTGAAACAATATTTCGTTTTACTGAATGATGAAAGTAGTCGGTTTCGTAGAGCTTGGATAGCTGAGAGGACAAATGACAATTGATTTGTTAACAATTTCTATTTCTAATTGTTCGAATCAATTTGCACCAAGCATCGCGTCTAAATCGGTCTTTGAGTTGTGACAAAACAGGTCCTGGTAAATTCGACAAGTAACAAAATATTTCATCGTTTGTCAAAAGTCCACATAGTGAAACAATATTTGAAGCGCATATGGCTTGCAATGAATCTGACGTTCTTGCATTCCGTAACATCAAACTACGCTGTTCGAAAATTTCGTGGATCACCCACTCTATTTCCATCATGCAAAAAACATCTTCTAACACTTCAACATTTGTTGATATATTGACAAGCAGCGTGGTTGGCAAAATTGACAAACAATTCCGCATGTTCAGCACCACATCAACTTCTTCACGATAAAATCGTTGCAGCTGTGCTATAATCAGGTTCATAGATTTTTGTTTCAAACTTTGCATGTTGACTTTATGACGGTTAACGAGTAACTGCAAGAACTATCCTAATAGACTAGTGTATCCATCAAAATTAATATTTGTGTATTTTCATTTTTTTTTATTTTGTAGTTTTACTTTGTCTACTAGTATATATATGACAGAAATAGTAAATGAGAAAAACACTGATCGGACTACGTTACAAAATCTCCAATTGAGAAACGAACATCTAGAAAATGTTATTTTTGATTTACAATGTGAAATTGACAAACTTGAAGCCCCGATAATTATTCACAAACGTGAGATCAAGCAAGACCCTGTTTTGCGACCAAAACAACACGAAAAACAAAATTGGTTTCATCGGGTTTTTCGAAGCTTGTGTTGCATACAATGCCTATAAAAACCCAATCGTTATCTCAGTAGCTTCATTTCCAAATTACCTTTCGTCGAATACAGTCACAAAATGGAAAATATTCAACAACTGTTCAAACATATCGAAAGAATTGATGCTTGCATTGTCAAGTTGCAAGTAAACAAAGAAAAATACATGCAACAGCTGAAGGAAGCAATTGCGAATCAAACTCAGTCAGACAGAAGCAAAATGGAGACAAGTGAATCTGAAACAGAAACTGATCAAAATGTCCAAGCTGAGTTACTCTGGGCTGACGATGGCGATTGGGATGCGGAATATGAGAAATACTTGCTGGAGTGTAAAAACAATGATTTTTGTACGCAAACAACAGAAGAACATTTGACTTGGGACTACCTCACAAATTCTACAGTTGAAGATTGGACAAATGACAACGAACCACCATTTCATGTTTTGTAACTTTTTCAAACGAAAATAAAAACATACAAATGAAAATTGCCGCCCTGATTTTTTGTTACTGTTTATATTGCTTTCTTACTGAGACAGTTGTTTCGTTTATAAACAACATGCTACACACAGACAATTGCTCCAGCAGAATAAAGTAGCTATTCTGAAAACACTAACGTTTGCACTAACGAGGAGCAACACTGAATATGAACATATCAAACCGAAACATGTCTAATGTATTGAAATACATTGAATTGATGTTTTCAAGAAATAACAATATTCCCGACTCAATCAGAATTTGATAATTGTTCAAATGCCAGTGTCGTTTCAACATCAGAAACATACCGATGAATATCAAACCGACACACGTCTAACAGAAATGCATTGATTTGATATTTTTGACAAGAAATATAAAATTCCTGTCAGTAGTGTCCGAATACCAACTAGGAAAACAAAGCATTTCAACATTTGATTTCGGAGCAAATGAGTAACTTCAAACATCAAAATGTTGAAATGACGAAGAAAATGAATAAATACATTTTAGGTTACAAATTGTGATTTTATTTTGCAGTCAGAAATAAAAACGTTGTACACTTGTAATATCAATACGACAAAACATACACTTTGGTCTATTGTCTCTCATAACTATGTTTGTACACTCGTCACACACAGTGTGTCCACATGACAAAACAGTGTTGATCTCACGATTCACACATATCTTGCAGTTTCTCGAATCAGCGAGTTCTGTCTCTATCCTCTTCTGTAGTTGACTCTTTTCATCAGAAGTTATGATAGAGTTTATGATTTTCAAAACATACTTTTCTTTCTTCACCAAACAGTTTGTTTGTTTCCGTAGATATTCAATACCACACATTGACCGTATTTGATTGCCATATCGAATAACATCTTTTGTCACAATTTGAATGTCTTCCAAGCAAGTTTGTAAATCTGAGTATGTTACAGAGATGTCACTACTCGTTTTTCTACATTGATCAGGACAAACACTTTCGCTCAAGCATACACATCTTTTGACACAGTACATCATACATTTCATTTGTGGAGTTGTTTTTGTCAAGCGACATAGCTCTTTCAATTTGTGTAACTGCCTAGTAGCCAGGACAAGTATTTCTCGACGTGTGTTCTCGACGAAAGCCATCGTTGAAATTACACACCAATGTGGTGACACTCCCCATTTATCCAGACTTGTGACTGGCATGCATTTTGTTACATATTGTAACAAAATGCAAGGTTGGGTTACCCACATCGGACAAAAAAAACACAGGCAACTCGTGGGTTCAGTAAAGTGTAAACACTAAACTGACTGAATTTTGTCAAAATGAGTTGCTGTTGTTCGCTCACAGGGTTTCCAGCTAACGATATCAGAGCCCGATATTTGCAACTGCGTCCACCCTACAAAGCTACTCGTGACTATTAGTGGTCATCTAGGGACGACATACCTCGCCTACGAGCGGAGCCGTCAAAAGCCGCCTTCAACCCCATTTGCAAACTTCAGAACAAATATCCCCGAATGACACAGGAGTTGCAGGATCTATCCATGTTTGTTATGTCACTAACGCACACAGACTCCAAGATTTTTCAACCCCGGACCAAGCCAACTCCCTAGCGATATTTACTCCGAAAAATTAGTTACTTAACATACCAAATAAAATGACAGCGAAGAGGGCGCTGATCCATTGAACCCGAGGGTAAGATCCAGAACCAACTAAGCTGAAAAAATATTAAACTGAATCCTAACAAAATTTTGAAAATTAACCCATTTCGTTATAAGAACAGAGGATGGATTTACCTCAAGAGTTTGTGCTGATAAATCAGCGAGTTTTGTTGTGGTTTATTTTGTTTAGTTTTTTTTGTTTGTTTGTTTTAATCAAAGACACATTTGTTACAATATTGAAAACTCATGCTAAATCAAATTTGAAACAGCAATCATCCCTCCAATGAAAGGCATATTCATGCAGTGACCAGTAAAGGACGTCTGATATAATATCATCCACACGAGGCGCCTGACATGAAAGAAGAACAAAAGCCACTCCAAATCAGATTCAGCATGTTTTCCAACATTGTAACTCACTTACAATAAACGAATGTCTGCGGTGGCTACCCTTCTACTCTCAGTTCGAAGGACCACTGCCCACTGCAGCTATCCAGATAAACCGTTGCTGAGACTCAAGATATAAATATCAAGAGCGTGTGACAGACGTAATTGAAGTGAACCTTAAGCCTTAACAGTATATTTCATTTTAGATTTAGTTTTTATTTTGACATTGAGTTCATGATTTAGTTACATGTTTAGTTTTGTGTTAGCTTTAGTTTTTTTTCAAATGTTTGAATCAATTTTTAATTTAAATCGATTCTAGTTTTGTAGCTTGTGTTTGCAATACTGTAAAATGCATCATGATCGTGATATTGTGAAGCGTATATACATCGCATTTACGTCGCGTTAATACAAAACTTATCTGTATCAGATCATCATACAGATAGAGTTTCGTATAGTTGTGTTACGGTTGAAACGCGCAAAAGGTCTGAAAACATGGTACATTAAGAAATATAAACATATAGACTAACAAGAAATTTCTAGTACGTTTAAGTCAAAGCTGAAAATCAGAAACATTGAACAATATAAATCTAAATATCTAAAACTAAGCTGAAAACATGTATGTATCTAACATATCTAAGTAAAACAAACTGAAATAGAAATCATTATGCTATCAACTACTTATCACAACATCTAAACATAAAATGAAACATAAACATCATTGTAACATAATATCATGATATACCAAATCAAAAAATGTTATAACCAAAACATGTATACAATCAAACTAAATTCAAATATCAGTTCTATCAAATACCACCCACCACAAAAAAACTTCATGGGCATAGGACAATCAGTTGAGCAATGCTATAAAAAACATGACCACCCACCACGACGCTCACAGGAGAAATGAGCATCGAGTATATACATATCAAAGGACAAAAAAATCAAATCCGAAGGGACAAAAAAAATCAAATATGTTATGCTCAATACAAAGCATATACAACCACCCACCACGACGCTCATAGGAGAAATGAGCATAGGGTATATTCATATCGAAGGACAAAAAAATCAAATCCGAAGGGACAAAAAAATCAAATATGTTATGCTCCATACAAAGCATACACAACCACCCACCACAATGTTCATATACCAAATCAACAATGGTACATGTAAAACATAAAATATCAAATCAGCATTGCTACATGTATACAACCACCCACCACAACAATCAAAAGCAAACTGAACTCAAATATCAGTTCTATCAAATACCACCCACCACAAAAAATGTCACATGAAATATCAAATCAACATTGCTATACAAAACATGACCACCCACCAGGACGCTCACAGGAGAAATGAGCATAGAATGTTATGTCAAATGACAAACACTTCCCACCCGCAAAATACAACATAACTAAACTTATCAGCTAACAACTCACCGATCAGCTGGCAGTAATACGTCCGACTCCTTCGACACTCGAACACAGAATGAATATTGTCACTGTCGAATAAATTTTTTATGAAATTTTCAAAAAAAAAATTGACCATAAGTCAGCTTCCAATTTTGCAGTTGTGTTCCAGAATGAGCAGAATTTCTTGTGCTCTGACATTTATACCTATGATTTCAAGGTGCATTATTATTATATCAACCAATCAAAATGCTTCATTTCTGAAAAAACTAAGAATTTCATTTTTGTTAGAGTATACTAATTTCATCAACTAATTTCATTGACCAATCAAAATGCAGAATTCTGATTTTTTTACTTTATGAAATTTTTAGATTTCAGATGAAATTTTCATGTTTTGAACTTTTGATATCAGAGCTCCTAAAAACACGTCTACTCACTTCGACAGTCAGGTGAAAAGTGAAAAATTTTGGTTGAACATAAAAAAATTCTAAAGTTAGATCTTACAATTTACGTCGAAACGTAGTCAAACAATTTTTGAGATTGTAAACTTATATCGAGAGCTCCCCAAAACACGTCTATACTCACTTCGACAGTCAGATGAAAAGTGAAAAATTTTGGTTGAACAGTAAAATATTTCAAATTTCAGAACATCTTTTGTTGTTGAATTTACAAAAATGATCACAAAAATACGTCGAGACTATCTGCAACACCCAGACAAAAAAATGAAAAAATCTGTTTGATCTGTAAAATATTTCAAATTTCGGAACATTTGTTGAACGTATTCACAAAACTTCATCAGCCAAAAAAATCAATTTCGGAACATTTTTGTTGATGATTTTATAAATGTAGTCACAAAAATACATCAGACAAAAAAATGAAAAAATCTGTTCGATCAGTAAAATATTTCAAATTTCGGAACATTTTTGTTGAATTCATAAAAACGGTTACAAAAATACATCTACTCTCTTCAACACCAAGACCAAAAAAATCTAGCAGTAAAATTTCGAAACATTTTTGTTGTTGAATTCATAAAATACGTTAACTCACTACGATAGCAAAATATGATTCATTTTGACAAAAAAAAATAAAATTGACAAATCGTTCAAAATTTTCTGAAACAATTTCCAGAACACTGAAACAATTTCAGAACATTTACATTTTTACAGATTTTTCATTTGAGTCACATTTTTCATTTGCATAGAATTCTCATTTCACTAGAATATCTCTAGAATTTTGTTACATGAGAATCTCTACTTTTTTGTGTCTGTAAATCTCTACATTTGTATGTATGTTTTTATGTTTGACTCAATGTAAGACAAGAAGCAAATGCTGGCAGACAAAATAACCATTCACCAACCTACGCAACTGCACACTACACTCACAGGTGTACCGCCTGCAAGTCCAAGTAAAAACTATCGCGACCATCATGGGTACAGGCCTACATTTCGAAATGGGGTACAGAGACGAGTTGCCAAATGGTATCATAGCCGTGAAGCGAGAGAGCTTTCCCAACACGGTCTAGTCACGACCATCAAAACCGTGTTGAGTCGGGGTAACCCAGCCTAGTTTTCTCTCGAAGTTCTGTCGCCAAACATTTTGCTACGTGTCTTACAATAAATCAAATTTCAGCCGAGACAAATATTTTTTCATGTGTGAATGTGTTTCGGTCCAGCCAGGGAGCTACAGCTGAAAAATTTGCCAGTACAAAACCAAAAATGAGCAAATGTCACAATTGAGAATGTACCAGCAAATTTGAGCATCACAGTTCTACCAGTGATGATGTGAAATTCTGTTCCAGTTTGTAAGCAAATTTCATCCGTGAGAAATATGTTCTCATTTGTGACTGAATGTGTTTCGGTCTAGCCAGGGAGCTTTGGCTAAAAAAGTTGCCAATACAAAACCAAAAATGAACAAATATCACAATTGAGAATGTACCAGCAAATTTGTACATCACTGTTTTGTCAGCGATGATGTGAGATTTTGTTCAAGTGAAAATTACAATATTTTCATATATGAACCATACCTAAGAAATTCCGTTACAATTGCAACAGTGATAAATATGTTCTCATGTGTTAGTGAATTTGTTTCGGTCAAGCCAGGGAGCATTAGCTGAAAATTTGCCAATACAAAACCAAAAATGAACAAATCTCCGTATGAGAGACATGTATGTGGTGAGCAATGAAGCACGTCTGGCGTTGAAACCATCCACATGGCGTCAATCATGTTAGAATTCTTGATCAAAATTGAGAATGTACCGGCAAATTTGAACATCACTTTTTGTAAGTGATGTTGTGAGATTTTGTTCCAGTATTTTCACAAATGAACCATTGTTGAGAAATTCACTGTTACAAAAGCAAAACGACCATCTCCGTATCTGTAACATATTTGCAGTGAGCGGCAAAGCTCGTCTGGTAAGATAACCATCCACAAGTCGCTACAGATGTTAGAAATGAAATCATGTCACAAGTGTACCAGCGAATCTTTGCAACAATGTTTCACCCGTGAAAATAGTTTGTCATGTGTGAGTGAATTTGTTTCGGGCAAGCCAGGGAGCTATGGCTGAAAAATTTGCCAATACAAAATCACAAGTGAGAATGTACCAGCAAATTTGAACGTCACTTTTTCAGTGATGATGTGAGATTTTGTTCTAGTGTTTCATCAGTATTTATTTTGTTGGTTCGTTTGGGTTAAAATTTTGATTGTTCAAACATTTGTTAGAATGTACTTCTGAAATTTGAGATTGAAAAATCATAAAAATGTTAAGTTTAGTTTATTGCCAATGATTGTTAGTCAGCTCCCCCAGTCTATCAAATGTTTGAAACATCAACGTCATGTTCGACAAATTTCTCAAATTCAAGAGTGTATGAGAATTTTGTTGAAACTCAAATTAAAAGATATTGACAAACACACAATAAAATGACAAACACAAAGTAGTAGGATAGATTGTAGAATGTGAGACTAGACAGAAACTGTTATTTTATTCAATTTTCATGCAGTGATACAACAAATTCAAACGTTGGTAACTTTTTTGCAGTACTGAGTCGCTTGTTGTGTGCAGCCACAATTCTGAAAATAAATGAAGCAAATATGATACAAAACAAGTCAGATGTATATTCAACATCACTTTTTTTCAAATGTCACAACAGCTTGTCAGACAATGTTCAGTTGGTCACAGTGCATGAGCGACCAAGTAGGAACATTTTGCCAAATTGCAACATACATACTCAATCAAATTACATTTGAAAATATTTCACAATTGTTTTCACCAAGCAAGGTGAATGGTTAACATTTTGTACGATATCTAAGTAAAAAACACTCACATTGTGTAGCCGACTCAGCTCTCAATCTACTGCATAATTACATTGACTATATGTTTGATGCTGTACTAGACAGATACTGTACATCTCATTCTGCAACAGAATAAAAACATATCAATGCATGCTTTATTTCAAAAAGTATCCCGTAAATGTTTGTCAGGATAGGTACAGAATGCTTGCGGTGTGTCAAAATGTAAGTTCAAATGTCAGTCGTCAATCATCACAAACACAAGTCAAACTAAATGTACTTTCACACTCAATTATGATAACCAGTTTGAATTTTACAAAGGCACGGCGGATTGTTAGAAATGTTTAAGCTTGAATAATTTCTAAGCTCCGTGTTTGATCATTCTAACAAATCTCACCGTGATTATATGAGTAACAATCCGTCAAAGCAACGACATGTTCTCGTAAAGATGTACAATAATTACAGAAAAAACTGTAGAACATTTGTTTTTCTCAGACACAAGCTTGGCATGAACCGTCCGGGATTTCAACCAAATATTCAAGCTAACAACTCAAACACGGAATAAAATAACTAATCAAGGCACTCGCTCGTCTTATCGATGTACATTTCATTGAACAACACAACAATTTGGTAAAATACTTCATGAGAACCCAACATTTGCCCCAGAACAAACATTCAATGTTCTTTCGACGGATTTACTGGCTAACCGTCGCAAATATTCGAGCCACAGTTTGTAAATTGATAAAATACATACACAAATCAATGTAAGTAACAAAAAGTTTACCTTAGAACTTCAAATTCGTGTTTCAAATCATGTTTCTGTCTCCACATTTGAATTCAAAGCCGCCCGCTCCTTCAACTCGTCTAAAACAACGCTTTGTATTTATGACGTCATGTAAACAACTTTTAAATGACGTCATTTTGGAGAACTTTTCAGGCGCGGCGACGTTCTGATTTTAGCTGGGGTTACGTTATATTATTTTTAGTAGATCTAGATCTACAATTGATACCTGAATATTTATTTGGTTTGTTTTGACGCATATAGTTGTGTTGACAAAGCAAAATTACCCTCATGTTTGTAGTTTGTAAAAATGTTAGATTTATCGAGACCATTTTCATGTTTGCGATAGATCTAGCTGAATACGGCTTGTTCTGTCGCAGTTTGTGTCATGATGTTGAGTTAGTTCTTTCTTTGGGGTTGGAATTGTGATTGTCAGTTTTTGTTGTTATCCAAGAGACAAAGTTTTGTTGACTAAATACGCGTCAAATGAAAACTCGTCAAACTTGGACTTGCATTGACAGTCCGGCCGCAATGAGTTGTATCAAAATGGGAGTCTCGTCAGCTTTGGTACAAACAAATCATGAAGTACGACATAATCATACAATTCGTGAGTTGATATGTGTGTCAAACAATATTCATTGTAACAGACACAACGGGCAGCAGTAGCACACAGGCAAAATTTCACTGCAACATTTCGTGTCGGGTCAGAATTTTCATGTTGATAAATTACTCTAACAAAATACGATATATAGTCAATATTTTATTGTATTTGTCATAGTTCATTGCGACTTCATGGAAGATAGTACAAGAATATCTAGATTCAAAAGTATGTCTAGAAACATACCTCAGAAACAGCAATATGACCCCGTCAAACTCGTTGCTGTCCAAGTTATGGGCATGATACGACAGACAGAACTAGATCTGAAACAACTGCGAAATACGTCGAACAATGATGTAGTGACAAACATGTTGAGTGTGAGAATCAGAACAACGCTCGCCATCGTTTCCAAAATGCTTGAGAATTTGTGTCCAAACAATACAAATTTGCAACAAAATGTACAAAACAAAAATATGATTTGTGGTATGTCTAGCTCGTGTACAAAGCTTATGCAAGAACTCAGTCAGCTAGTAGAAAGACAAGAAAAGCAAACTCAATGGTCACAGCCTTTGTTCTGTGCTAGAGGGTGTCTACGATCGGACCAAGACAAATATTTCATGGCATTCACGTTGACTCTCTTGGTATTGGCATTGTTTTGTATCTTGTTTGGAATAGTTGGTCTCACGGTTCACACGTTACTCGGATATAGAATTGTATATTGACTTTTTTGAAAACCTAGTCATGAAAGATGTTCAGAACACAGTATTCATCAGTTAGTCGAGATATCATGGATCTAGAAAACATTGTACAAGCAAACTAGTTCACTTGTAACAGACCTTAAAGCGAAATTTTCGTAGATTTAGAATCTATAGATCTATGTAGATCTACACTGTGTTATTCAAACATGTTTTCATATTCATGCGTATATCTCACAAAATATGTGTCAATACCTATACTTCAACATCTTCTCCAGTCATTTGTAACAAATTGCACGACCAAAAGTACTCAAAAACTAAAATATAACCTTTTCCGCAAGCAGAATACAAACGTAGGCCTGAGTAGATCTTTGTTCGATTTTGTACTCATAAACCATATTTTGTTGTATATTTACCATTAATCATGGATCTTTATTGTCATCTATCTGAAAATATGAAAATAAATTGAAATAAAAGTAAAATAATCACAAAACATGCGATAGATCCATTTTTTGTAACTGCGAAATTTCTGTAGATCTATAAATCTGTGAAGATCTACTCTATATTATTTGGATATTTTTTCATACCCATGAGTATATCTCTCAAAATATGTGTCAATACCGATACTACAACATCTTCTCCAGTCATTTGTAACAAATTGCACGACCAAAAGTACTCAAAAACTAAAATATAACCTTTTCCGCAAGCAGAATACAAAAGTAGGCCTGAGTAGATCTGTGTTCGATTTTGTATATATTTACCATATTTTGCCGCATATTTAGTACAAATCGTGAATCTATATTTTCATTCTCTTTGAACATGTGTAAAACCTTGTGAATAAATGTAAAATAACCACAAAATGCGATATCTTGATTTATTTATTTTAAAAGTTCCGTATATAGGGTTAGTTGTTGTACGGGTCCGTGTCTATAGTCACTAAAACAAAATGGCTGGTAGAATGTATTTCGTGGAATGTGGATGTCAAAATCTTCTTATAGGATTGTTCACGGACATATTTTTGTGCCTGTTATACCAGAATATTAATCTAGAATATGTATATAATTGATAACAATCGGAAATACAGTTCTGGAATGATTTTTTGTGGAATTATCGGATCTAACTCATTAACTCCGAGTATATTATAGCCCCAGTAGGAGCATGTGCAAAACATACTCGAAGCAGGCCGAGTCAAGCCTAAACTTTGAGTGTCTAACATGAAAATGGAAAGTGTTGCAAGTATTTCAATAGTATGTTTCTAGCACCATTGACGTCCCGATGAGTTTGATAATTGCATGAATTGCAATTAAACGTTTCAGCACCACCCAATGTCTTATTTCTTGTTCCACATTTGCCACATGTCATTGATGTGTATGCTTCATCTTGTACAATTACTTCTGAGTTTGTCAAAAGAGCTCGGTGTTGCAATCTCTGTCGAAACTGATAGTGTTGCCAACAAAGTAAATCTCGGTTAGCTCGTTTTGAAAGATGGTTAGGTCTGTCTTTCCTTACGATAGACGCAACATTAATTTTCCCTAGTACAATCAGTTTGTAGTGTTTTACAAGAAAAGAGCTCAGTTTCAAATGAATGTCCTGAACATACGTTTTTAGTTTATGATGAACCTTTCTCAACTGTCTGGTACGATCTGCAGCTGCCTGTAACTGTTTTTGCTTTTGCGCTTTAGTCAATTGTGAGTGAATTTCGTCAATTGTGTTGTGAAACTTTCGTATGTTTTTCTCTTTTTCTTCCTTAGTGCCAACTTGAAAAACTCGCAGATTGCTTGGATCATACGCTGTCGCAAATGTTCTCCCCCCTGGGTCAATCGAACATATTGAGTCGGACGTATCTTCTTGTTGTTGCCTTGTATACATAGGATCACAAGGAATATTCAATACAAATTTACCATTTGGTCGCTTACATACTTTCATATCATGACTCAGTGGTGGAAGTTTACTAACATTTTTGTTGAGCCGTAGAAATCGTTCTGTCCAATCTTTCTTGCTTTGTGAGAAACTATGAGGTATAAGGGAAATTCTTGACTGTCTGACTCTTTCATTTGTGATGTCTTTCTCAGTCAAAAATCGCACGAACAATCGTTGTACTTCAAATGAACCAGATTGTAGCGTAGTCGTGTCTTTGTCTCTCAGAGTAACCTTGTTTTTCTTTTGGTTAGATCGAGCTGATTTATACATTGTACAAAAGTTCTTGCAAGCAGTTAACTTGATAGTGGACATTGCATTTTCAAAGTACCAGTTATCATGTGGAAGCCTATACTCATTTGGTACACTGTCTGCATTCGTTTTTGTCACTATTTTTTGTAAATCATACTGTTTAGGTTTGAAGTTTTTCTCTTTCACAAGATAGTTACACCAATTGTAAGCGTAATTACTGACTTTCAACATTTGGTTCAAAACTCGTTTTTGTTTTGAAGTCGGTCGTATACCAACAGAAAATGTAGTCATAACTTTTTCTTCTTGCTTTGCCAATTTCGATCTAGGATCTAAATCTGAGAAATACGTTTTGTCTGATGATGTGTCACCACTGTATTCAAAAAATTGTACTTTGTCAACCCAAGATTTCAGTGTGCCAGTTCCATTGACAAATGCAGCATCCCATAATTGTATGTCTTCCCGTTGTCTCTTCATTGTGAATGATTGAGCGTATAAGAAATCGTTGATTTTATTATAGTAAAATTAATGTATTATATATACTTTTAAAATACAATTTTGAATATGCGCCTGCCGATTTATGCGACAAAATGCGTCATGCGGGTGGAATGAGCTAAACAAAATGTAAACAAACTGGTCACGTGATCAACTCAAGACAGGAAAGTTGGCATTTTCAAGAATAAATTTCTGACTTCTACACGGAAGCGACTTGTTACTCTGTGAAATATTCTAGAGCAATGATCCAATCCGTGTATGATTGTCTGTAAAATAGTCTTCATCAGAATACATGCCATGTTCAACAATTTCAAGTAGGCTTGAATAGGTCTGAATTGGGCTGATTGGCAAGTATAATTGGTACAGTATTAATGTCAAATTCTAACAAGAATCTCGGGATAGGCAGATACATATTGAACATATAGTAAGTATGGAAGGTAACACATTCATCCCAAAATTATATAGCAGTTTGAAGTAGGTGTCATTGTGTATAACAGTATAGACCTACAAATGTACATGTCCACTCAGTAAATATATTCTGATTTGCAAAATTGGTACTCAACCTGGAACAAACTTTATGATTGAAAACTCTTTAACTGCATGAGTATTGAAGTTTACAGAATGTTATGCCCTGTAACTGTCTATTGTGATAAGTGCACAAACTTTGTAGATAGATAGATCAAGTAGTTTATTTACATCTCATCAACACATTACAAAATGTACATACATCCAGTACAACATAAAGTATGACAATAAAACACTGTGTTGCCACTCATCAAACTGTGAGTTATTCATGTATGATTAGTTTGTAGGTGTTCCTCTGAATACAGTATTGTATAGCTTATAAACTGATTTTATCATTGTCTGAGTGAACTACAGAACAAATGTCAAGATTTTCTGAGACTATTTTGATGTAGGCCTACAGATTTGACAAATTATGGTCAATAAATTGGTAACTTCATCTTACAAAAGTGAAATGTTGAAATATATTTGTTCATTTATTTATTAAAGAATTTTTGGACACTTGAACAGGGTGGTTTGGAATTTTGTTGTATCAAATCATGCCTTGGATAATGAACCGAACAAATGAATATAGCTTTGTCTGTATTGTATTAGGTGTATATTTGTTGGTCAGAGCTTACATTTATCCTACAAATCATGGAAAGAAATGAGTA
Source organism: Spisula solida (assembly GCA_947247005.1). Lineage (NCBI taxonomy): Eukaryota > Metazoa > Mollusca > Bivalvia > Venerida > Mactridae > Spisula > Spisula solida. Next base: position 2,572,976 of record OX365961.1, on the reverse strand, counting down.
AGAAATTGTGACTGATCTGTGCTCACCAGAACATTTGTCAAACCCATTACTCCATAGATATTTTTTGACAGTGTGGAAATGTTCATCAAAGTGAATTTTGTTCAATATTCAGTGAAATATATAAATATTGGTGATACTGTACAGTAGATGTGTATGTATTGAAAGACCCGGCTACTGAAATGCAGTGTAATTAGTCTAATTTAAACTAATAACTACTGATTTGGAAGTGCTGAGTTGTATGATTTTATTTTATTCAAATTTTGATTTCAAACCCTTTACTCCATACAATATCTGAAATACAATTTTACAGTTACATTTATTTACAGCGGTCACTTCTTCATAAACTGCATACTTACTAGTACTATTATTACCCTTTCACAGTCAATGCATCAACAAGCAACTGTAATATCTACATGTAGAAGAAAAACTCAATATTGTTGTCAAATTTTCAATATTATGTTGTAGTTTGATAGCAATCAGTTTGCGATAGTACATGTAGATCTATTCTAATAAGTCTACTTTATAAAATCAATGCATGTTACAATATTTATAGATCTGTGATTCTGACTCCCACAACTAGTGGATTTGTGGATGTATGTCACAAAGTTTGTCCACACTTGTTCTCTTTAAACTACTGATTAGATTTCAAGAAACTTCATATGAATAGTTAGTACCTTTTGTTCAAATTACTGTCAGATGATCATTGTTAGATCATTATTGGTGGAATTGTGGTGTAATATCTCAAATAATTGGTTGTCAAGAATGAGTTTACTACACTTTTTCTGGTCAGATTTCAATGAAACTTTTCATGAACAGTTTGTATTTGTTCAAAGTGCTACATGTATCAGATGATCATTGTTAGATCATTATTGTTGGAATTATGGCATAACTGCTCAAATAAATGGTCACAAATGAGTTTTTCACACTTGTTCTCCTGAACCAATTGTCAGATTTTGATGAAACTTCACATGAATACATGGTACCAAGTATAGACAAGTTGTGTATATTTTCATGATTGTCTTGATACAGAAATTATATTACAACTTGAGTATTGTGTGAGACAAATCCAATTCAAGTTGATATCAAAATGTTGTATATTGAATTTATTCATATATCTTTGTCAACTGTGGTTATCATGCAATCTCCACTTTTATCCTGGTTCTAAAAATCAACTTTGTATTCTGTGATTACAAGTTGTTGTAAACTGAAATATAACGATTAACCACTGGTCTAATTTCAATGAAACTTCACATTGGTACCAAGCTAGCTGTTTGTTCAAATTGTTAGGATTTCATTAAGTCTAAAGTAGTTGAATCATCAAATGGTGGTTGAGATGGGATATGACATTCTTTTCAAAACACTCCATAAAATGTTATGTATGCTTACTAACTTAGTCGGATACATGTATACATGAATACCTGAATATTGCAATATGCCTGTCTCATTGTACATCACTTGTAAAAAAATGAGAAGTTGTTATACTATACATAGTCTATTTGATAACATGCTAACATAAATAAACATTCATTGTCCTTGTACCTATATTGTAGATCTTAGTTTTTTGTACTACTAGGATTATTGTACTTGATCTTTATATTTTTTGGACTATAAACAGTAAAAAATCATCATTTATTTTCTCAAGCCATATCAAGCATGGGTCAAATTGGTCTACTAGGAATATTGCACTAGATCTATTTTTTGTACTATTATTTTGTAAAAAGTGTTTTCTCAAGCCATATTGATTCTGTGTCAAATTGGTGCCCTGATGGTATAGTGGTAATTTTGTACAGTTATTGTTCTACTAGAAATATTGAACTAGATCTATTATTTTTTGTACTATTAGTTTGTAAAAAGTGTTTTCCCAAACCACATCGGCCCTCTGTCAAGTTAGTCCTTGTTTTTCTGTCTTGACACTGTGCGCAGCAGTTGTATACTTCTGAAATCAATATTGGACTAGTAGTAGACTAGTATGGCAAAATGGTCACAGTCATAATCATAGTTTTACTTGACTTTTGTTCTATTTTCTTGACTTTATTTTCTTGAATTTGTTTTTTCTGACTTGATATTCATTTTGTTGTTATAAATCAGTTTTCCCAAGCCACATCGGCCCTCTGTCAAGTTGGTCCCTAGCAAAATCATATTTTCTTGACTTATTTTACCAAGCGATATCAGTCCTATGCCAAAATAGTCCTCAACCAAAATCAAATTTTCTTGACTTATTTTACCAAGCAATATCGGCTGTGTGTCAAAATAGTCACCTTACAATAATCTTATTTCAATCATATTTTCTAGACTTTTCAACATACCTACCTGTCCCATTCAATCACTTATTTTCTACATACAATGTAGAGTATACTTCAGTACATATTGACCAGATGTCTGAACACAACTTATACAGTTTTAATTTCAATGAGAGATTCACCACCAGTCGCTCAATAGTTTTCTACAGATCTACAAAAAATACTCTTTTAGAATCTAGTCCTAGTTTTATTATACTTTGTTCATTCTAAAATTTGTCAAAACCATAGATGTCATATAGTTTCAGAATAAAATTGCTGTTCATCTAGTATACATGAGTTATCAATTTGAGTTGAATATCTCCTTAGATCAGACACAAGAAATTGGAAACGCTATGCCCTATATTCAAACATTTTAGACTTACAGTATAAGTGTCGTTGAAACATTACGTCATAACTGTTTATAAAATTATGACGTCAAATTGTTTCATTTCCCGAAAATGGTCTCAAGTTTGTAGTTTGTAATCACATTGTGATCTGTTTCATTTGAGTAACATAGATCTATCAAGGTTGTTTCTTAACATTGTATCTATAGATTACTGTGTGATTACAAGTATCTTGTTCTATCAAAAATACAGTGTCACCTCTCTGACATCTCTGCTATCTGACCCGTATATTGAATCTGCATCCACAAACGTCTCAAATGTATCTATGATTCCAGGAGGCATTTTGTCCATTTGGTCACAGACCTGTTAGCTTCCTTCACTCTATCATCATTTGTCTAGTACAGTTAGTACAACCTGGTTCTATCACTATCTGCACTAGTATCAAGCACACATGTGCTACCCATCTATATATTTTTCTGCTTGGTATCTATCCATAACACCCCAGTAAAAACTTGAGTTGATGATCTTTCCTTTATGGGTACAAGAAGCTTATAACTTCCATTTCTTCAAATTGTAAAGTCATACATAAACAATTTGGAATTATGAGATCACAATTGTTCATTGTCCCAGAATTTATTTTTCACAGTTCTAACTAATATAACAAAAGAAAAATGATTGTTTCAATCACAGTGTTTTATATGACTGGTACATGTATTCACAAAACTGAATTGTATAGAGAAATAGCAGAAATTAAATACTAATTGTTCACTTCAAATTTTATTCACAGTTGATATATAAATCTGCAGTTTTGATTGATAACTCAAGATTGCTCTTTACATACTTGCTCCTGTAAATTGGTCTAGAAACACTTATCCATTGTGGTATTTAGTTATCATCTTCTAATTGGTTGTTCCTTGGTCTATATGCCAAATCTGTAATCATGCTTACATTTCTTTGACAAATTTACAGTTCCCCTTTTTCAAGTTATTAAAATGTTACAACAATTGACAACTGATGATAGGTCCTGTGGGTGGATCTACATTCTTAACAACAAACCTGTCCTTTGAGCATTTTGTAAAATCAGGTAGCGTATTAGCAAACACAACTACATGAGGAGTATGAAATTGGACTTGACACGATTCATACTTTGAACATTCTAACACACCATTTTTGGTACTTTCAATCAAATCATAGTTGATGATATCTTTTTGACTTCTTGCCATATCAAATACAACAATTCTTGGCTTAGTATAACAATTTTTCATTCTTAGTACCAAATCAGCTGTTTGAACATAAGAAGTATACATAGCACCTTTAACTCTGTTTAACCATAATGACATAGTAGTTTTACCAGTACCACCACTATGACTCCAATACCAGTATACTCTTCTATCATGAACAGGACCTTGTAACTCGTTCCATAATTCTTGTTGCCATTCTATCAACTTCAAATTAGCGTGACTCAATTTTAACTCTTTCTGTACTTCATCTTCCCAAATTCTATGAGCATGTCTTAATATGGCTTGATCCATTTTCAAACTCATACTAGTACCTAATACATCTGAAATCTTTTCACCATTAGCAATACGTATTGCACATTCATTCAAGTAATTACGTTTACCTTGAGAAGGAATCGCACCTTTTTCAATTACTATATGACCTAGTTTTGAACAATATTTGTTATTCTGTCCGGCTGTACCTTTTGCCTTCTGAATATGAGCACCTCCTAGGATTTTACTTTTAACAGAATTAAGTCCTACTTTATTGGTCCAATAAACATATCCTTGCAAATGAGAGGTACTTTTCTCTCCTACTTCTTTACCAACAACCATATAAGAACATTCAATATTATTCAGCCGTACAATGTCTTGTTCATCATAGTTATTGATAGTAAAACACCATCCTCTACTTCTAAGATTCCCACCCTTTGGCACACCAGCTTCTGCATTACCGTCACATCTACTAACATTTGGTTTCACAACTGAATGTGATTTTACCTTCTTCTTTTTGTCTAATTTTGGTACAATTGCAACCTCTTCGCTTATCTTACTTTTGTCAGTATTCATGATTAACGTTGGATTGAGTATGTGATGACATTCAAATGAACTTATGTATATATATAAATGTTTTTATTTGCATTTTTTATACTACTTACAGATTCATAACACACTTAGTTGTATTCCTACCGAAATCCTCGAATGAACATAACAGAGTCACAAACATTCAAAACATTTTTCATTGGAAGGCATGATTGCAAAACAATGATGTAAAGTGATTTTAACACACAAAAAAGATATACAAACTGGTCATACAGTAGATATATTAAATATAATCAAGCAATGTCATAGATTACAACAAATATCCTAGAGTTCTTATCGAATACATTTCGTCCTTGTGTTATGTAGAATGCCAAGCCAATATTTGTCTGAAACATTCAATGGGCCATTCACATTGTTCTCTCTTTGATTTTCCTTTGGGACATATACAACACATTTTATGAACTTCTTGTAGTTCAATCATGCTTACAATTTGAAAAAAAACTTCCTCAATCAGTAAACTCGTCCAACAAACCCACCAAGCTGTGGTAATTTTGTTCCTCTTCGTTCACTTTCTTCTGAGATGAATAGTCGTTTAGTTCGGTTTCAAACAATTTGACTTTGTTCTTGCGAGCTACCCATCAGTTTCTAACTGATCTAACTTTCGTCTTAACGATTCATTTTCCTTGCTTAATTTTTCTATTTTTGCTATGTCAGCATCACGCTGTGAAGTAAATTTGACCCGAAGTGACTTTGATGCTACTCGTAGTTTTTTGGCCAGTTTTTTAATATCTTGCACTGTTTCGTCCTTATCAGAAGCATTCTGCACTTTGAAGGCAATACCTAGAAGTTGCAACTCAAATGAGTCGAGGTTGTTCATGTTTTTTTCTATACTGTCACACATTTTTATAGGAAGCAAAATATTCGGAAATTATAGTGTATATATATACTTACGACTGCTTTTTTTATTTAAATATAAAATTTACTCTACAATCAAGATTATTCACTCATAATTGAACATGACATCCAGTAGCAGATACATAGAAAAATACCTTTCCTTCGATCCTACCAATGTGCCTAACTGGCGTGATGTGACCACAAACATTCCAACTGTTTCTGAGATGGTTAGAGAAATATTTGATTTCAAACAAAAATATTCAGAATTTGAGGCACAGGTCGATCATAATTTTCATGCCCAGAAAAAGAAGGTTTTTCGAGAATTACTGGTAGAATTTTTATTGAATGTGCAACAGCAAGAAGGAATAGGCATACACGATGTTTCTCAAATGGATCAAATCATGTCCCAAATTGACAACAGTTTAATGAAACAATATGATGAATCGTATTCACAGAAAAGTGTTACTGAAGCTAGAAACTTGTATTTGGCATACAAACACATCATGTATGAGCTTGGACTAGCCAAAACGGAATGTGTCCAAAACAAGTGTGAATTCAAACATTTGGTCGGTTTGATAGAAATTTCGTCTATGATCAGAGAAACTCACCGAATTCTGATGAATGGCTTGATCGACAACACTGATACAAAACCTGGCTGTTTTTGTACTAACAAACGTTTATCTAAATTCAAAGATGCACACATTGAATATCCACGATTCTGCTCAGAACAGTTGGCAGAAACGGCAGTTGAGACGGTTGTAGATACATACAATCAATTGTTGTCTGACATTCAGTCAAACGGAGAACTAAGTGTAGATACATTGATGTTGCAGTTCAAAAATGTTAGTGCGTTCATGTTCAGTTTCTTACAAATACACCCGTTTTGTGATGGTAACGGTCGACTTGCCAAGCTTTTGGCCAGTTACTCACTTTTGACATTTACACCATTCATGACACCTATATCAAATATGTTCAATTTGTCCAGAAATGAAAATACTGACTACATAGAAAGCATCTTGAATGTAAGACAATTATTGCCAGCTAATTTGGACAATAACATAGATAGCACAGTTAAAGCAAGAGATTTTGCTCTGATGCTCATGGTACAAAAACCTACAGATCTATGTGCAATGCTCATTGAGTCAAATTGGTACATGTGGAAACAGTTTTTCAACAAAATGAAGATACAATAACGAAATTGTTGAATGTTTCAAAATCTATTTTACAAAGGCAATATCTTTAGAAGTAGTGTAACAAAATAAAATCAAACTATCTAACATTGAACATTTTCTCATGACAATATCCTGCCTCCTAGCATGAAATGCCCGTATAAATACTGTTCTTGTTCTATATCACTCATTGCGAAGAACTCCTCACCAGTGATGTATCTTGAAGTTCTAATTCCCTTGTACGGATGTCTACATAGTGGACACTTCGGAATCTGACTATTGATGATAGTCTTATAACATGCCACACACACCAAATCCCTACATTCACATTTGTTTCTTACAAACGAGTCTCTTGTTTCCAAACAAACGCAACAACTCTCTAGCCATACCTCCATATACTCCATAATTTCCTATGCTATCTGCTCAAAGGTTTTTGTCAGAATGAAATGAGTTTGATATATACACCACAATTTATACATTTTCAATCGGAAAAGCATTCAATACATTCAATACATAGACCATTCGTGTCAACAAAATGTCCGGTATAACAACATTCCTCACACAAATATCTGTCTTTTGAACACCAGTGACAATAGTACCCATACAAGGAATTCCAAATATCAGCTTCAGTGCGAAATGTTGTAGTAGAGGCACAGCTCTCACATGCAGCTAAATAACCCGAGGGATGAGCCAAAAACGGCAACTTTTTGTGGGCAACATAATCGTACGTTCTTCTAATTATGGAGAAAACGCCAGCAATACCGTCAATTCTTATTGACACTGGCCGATTATTTCTGATGTTGTATGGATGCATTTTCGCTTGTAACTGATAGAAACACACTGTTACAAATGATACCGTCATAGAAATGTAATACATGAAAAGATACTTTTATTGTATATATGTAGCACATCGTTGTAACTGTCATACAAAACAAACTATGGACACTGAATGCCTGTTACTCGAATCCTATTTTGATATTTTATTTGCCGAAGCAGTTTCGTCTAACTTTGATAGTGTGATCAGGGAAAATTGTTACGGATGTCTAAATGACCGTATGAGTCAACGAGACCATAGATGTCTGATGTTGACACAAACTGAGTTACTAGAGATGTATTTTGAGTTCATGATCGAGAAAGTCGATTTCAGTTCGGTTTTGTGTCAATGGCAATATTTGTGTCAGGAACAGATAAAAGCGTCCCCTCGCAAGATCGAGAAAGTCAAAGCTAGTATAGAGAGAAATCATGTCAACCGACAAAGTGATTTGCGGAACAAACTCATTCCACTAATAACAACTAGCTACAGAATATTTCAAAAATCCTAATGACAATATTTTGACAGAAATGCTTTCTTGACGGATTGAATTTGTGACTTGTGTTTGATTTGTGACGTGATTTTGGGTTGTGACATGATGTTCTTCTTAGTATCTATTCTGATACTCCAGTCATATTCCAGTCCTAGTTTCAGTGTGGCATTTGATGCCCATTTTCCCGTGTGTCTAGAAAAGAAATAAAAGTGAATATACAATCTAACACAATGTTCTGTTTTCATCATTGTATTCTCCTCAAGCTTCAATATATCTTTCAATAAAACGATTCTCCAAACAATGTTCACATTTTGTACATAACACAGGCTACACAACGTTTACCAAATTTACGTTCAACAGTTAGTAGTTATAAACGTTGATCATGTAGGCTTGAAACAAAAAAAACTATTAAAGTAAAATTTCTGATAAAATGGTGTACGTTATATAGGTATAGGATTTGTTTCGACAGCAGTTTGAAACAATAAATGTATTCAATGTCAGTTTGTGAGAAACGTCTGTCAAATTATAGTAGTATATGGCTGTAAAAGTCAGTAGGAATTTGGTATAGATATATTGTTAGACTAGAACATTGTTTTGAACAAAAAAAGTATTTGTGTAAAATTGTGATATTTTTTGATACCTTGGATGTGGATGTTTTATCAGCTTTTGTCTGGAATGTTTCAGTAGATTTACTTTCAATCGGTTGTTTTGTAAAATGGTAGTTCACATGTTCAGTTAGCTTGTTAGATGCATTGGTCCGGAGTCAATAGTGTTTCTGAGATAATCATGCTTTCACACTAGTATATGTATATTTGAAAGTCTAGATCAAGTCAGTTCTGCCTCTACCAATGTATAGTAATAATGCAACTTCACGTTCCATCAATTCTGACTTTTGGATTGTTCAGTTGTGTTTCAGAAATCAGTTGAAGCAGCTACTCATGTACAGTCTAAGTCGACGATGTCAATAACTTGTTGGAATATATGTTAAAACTACAGTTTTTTCGAAACAGTTTGGTTATAGAAATATTTTCTCGTTGTGTCTGTAACATTTGCAAAAATGATCAGTAGTAGGTTTCGATGTACGGTTAGAGCAAAAAGGTGTTTTGGAAAAGTAGTTGTGCGATTTATATTTTATATTTGATACAATTGTGTATGTATGTTTCATCACTTATTGTCTAAAATGATTCTGTATATTGACGTTGATCAATTCAACAGTATTCATGCAATTGAACTTTGTCAACCCAGGAATTCAGTGTACAAGTTTCATCTACAAATGCTGCATCCCATTTTCGATGAATAACGGATTGGTCAAGTTTTGTATTCCATCTGATGAATGTGTTGATACAGATCCACATGCAAGACTAGTTTGATATTCTTCTTTCGATTTTTTCAACACGTTTCTGATCTTCTGATTATAGATATAATTTGTTTGAACTGTCAATATATCCAAGTTATAATAAAAGTAAACATACAATGAACACAATGCTAAGTTTTCAAGTTGTTTTACCTTGGTACCCTTGTAGTTTAGTTTGGTTTTGGTTGAAACAAAGTTAGATGTACTCATCAATCAGATTTTGATATATCTAAGTATGTACGCAGTGTTTCAGATATATTGGAAGCATGTAGATTCATTGTGTCAGTATCTACAAAGCAAACCATGTATGACACTATGATAGTTTTGCTTTCAATATTGTTCTGATATTGTGATGCTTGTAAAACGAATGGATTGTGAAACTCAATATCAGAATACATCTAAACTAAATGTAAAACAAAAACACAATAGTAAATTTCACTATTTTATTCAACGGATTCACATTTTGTATTTGAACAACGATTTTCAATAAAATGTTCACAACCCGAACAAAGGACAGGCCATATAACAGTCTGACACGTTTCTGGACATCTGTGTTCCTGTCCGGCGAACTGCACTATCGAAAAACACTTTTCACATTCCAACACTGTTTCTTTGGAACATATCTGGCATATCCCAAACTGAAAATGTAAGAAAATATTTTAAACTACATGTAACAATAAGGTTTCATATTTGAACACTTTTCTAAAACCAAATTCACTTACAGACAAACGTACAAGTCGACTGAACTATATGCAATGAAAAACTTTTAGACATTTGGCGATATGTGTGGGTAAAACAATCACACAATTGTTTCATTGAAAATCCTACATAACAATTTTACTTACCTTCATATCTGAAGTAATCTTCATTGGTGTAGATGAATTCATGTTGAGAGTAGTGGAAAATATGAGTGACTGTTGTAGCTGAATGTTGAATAAAGAATGAGGTTGATCTGAATATTTCGTCCCTTTATACCCCAATTCTTGACAATGAAACATCACACGAAATATTACCATGAACAAATGATCTAACAAATTCTGTTCTCAAAGTACCTGAAGCAAGTTTGAATGTCACGACACACAAAAGTAACAAAATAGACAACGTAACAAATTGTTATATTTTCAACATTCTACTTTTATTCTTAGCTTTTATCATTGTACTCGGCATTCACAACATATATCAGTAACGGAATTCCTTGAAACGTTCCTTGTTCATCATTGAGTTTGTAAGTTGTTACAAAGTGATCGTCCTCGATATTCACTTGACAATCTATGTTGGAAATGCATGTACTTTCTTCCACTGGCAAATCCTTGTACACCCAGGTCAATTTCTTATAACCTAGTATGTACGGCGTATTCACGGTCAATATGGCTAATTTGTCTTCTTTACTGGCTTGAACATTGAACTTGAGAGTCATGATATTTGGCAAAACGTGCTTATTGTTTTCCCAATGCTTATAGCCTTTCATCATAATTTGTTCAGCCAAAGCTGGTTTCGTATAGTAGTTGCACATTTCATCTTGCCCAACGGTTCTGATAGTGATATTATTTGGGATAACCAAACTCTTCTCATTCGACAAATTGTTGTTACTTTTTATTTCGCATTCTTTCTCCGTTTTAAAATGAAATTGATACATCTCGTACTCATCATCTTCAGTTAGCATCAAACATTTGTCATGCCAGTCAAAGTCCGAGTGTTCATAAAAATGTGTAGTTATCAGAAAATGATTTAGCATGGCATATGTGAATTCATTGTCATCTTCATCTTCGGACAATTTTGATATCACGTCAATAGCGTTTTTGATAGGAAGGTAACTCATCATGCTAGTGTCGATTCTGTGATAAACTCAATCATAACTATGTAATAAAGTAATACTTTCCTTTTCAACAATCGTGTGTGTGAGAGATATTGAGTGTTGTGAACATGAAACGTTACTCCTTTCTTGTTACATTTTCTGTACACCAAACACAAGATATGTTATGACAAAATGAAAAACAAAATTGATAACAAAGAGTGAAAATTCTAGTTCAACATTTTATTTCATATGATTGATATTTCATTTGTCATAAGTAACAAGTCAATCAACTATCATAACATCTGAAGCAGTTTCGATCTCATTTCCCAACTGTCTATCATTGGTATACACATACGCTGTTGATTTCAAGATATCGTCAATGTTCTGTTGTCTATTGCCTTTTGCCACCTCAACCTGAGCTCCCCAGACAAACGAGTTAATGAACTGACACTGACTTCTTTTCTTGGGAAGTTCCACATATCCAAATACACGATGTTGTCCAGTCTCTGGAACAAACTTACTACCAATGATGATGAATCGATAATTCAGATTGTTATCTGCAATCATGTCAATACAAGAAACTTCAGCATCTACGTCCAAACAATTTTCTAGTTCAAATCTCCAAAATCGTGTTCCCCTTTGTGCTCTCTTTTTCATTTTCTTCTCCATGTAACTGATGTTTGTCTGTACAGCTTCGTCAACGTATATTTTTCCATTCGGTCGAAGCCCATGATATATACTGTTAGAATTGCTGGCTTTAGCTAGACGAGGATCAACGTTCGACATCATTTTTGTTCTTAATAGTTTAACACGTCTGCTCGGAATGAAAGTCAAAACGATTATGACTGTAACTTGTTTTACATCTGCATTTATACGATTTTTTCAGTCCAGAAATCATCAACTACTCTCATTGATACAAAATTTCAACAACTTGAACAACATTTCTAACAAACTGTCTAATACGTTCGCCAACATTCCAAAATGTTGAAAATAAGTTTAGAACCAATGTCTAACCATGTATGTGAGTCTGAAGTACAACACATTTGATTTTGCCATCCACCGTTTGTATCAATCCATCGATTCACTCCACGGATTGTCAAGAAATTATTGACAGTCGAACTAATTTGATTTGCAGCTCCAATTTTATTTCGCAAGTGTAGATCTTTATACACCAAAGCAGTCATAGCAAATGCTGCATATATCCTGCCCCAGTTTATTTCTTCTTCAACTGGAAAAATGTTGTCTAAGCAAGTCTTCACAAAATCTAAGCCAACATTTCTGAAGTCAGTCTCATTTTCTATTCGAGATTCGACTTCAGTCACACCAATGATGAGTTGTTTGAACAGTTTACTTTTTGTCTCCAGTGATACATAACTGTGAAACCGATATTCTATGTACAAATCTAACAACTGTTTGGTGTAGTGTGTCATTTTTGTGACTTGTCTCGATGAGTGTTAACAAGAATGAACCTTAATATCAAAATACAACGAAATAGTAACTTCAATTTTCAATATTTTATTTTTCAAATGAAACAATCACATCAGTAAATCAACAAGTCAAACTTGCATAACAAGTGGATTCAAATCTTCAACAATAGCTCGACACATTCCACATCTCTCACCCATTCCAATCGCACAATCCCAACAATACGCATGTCCACATGGATCAACAACACAGTTCTTTTCATTCGACACACAAATGTTGCATTCGCTCATTTCTTGTCTAAGCTCTTCTTTCATTTGTTCTCTCTTTGAAATTGTTTCAGCAATCTGTCTTTGTTTTCTGTCCTCACGAAATTTGTTAACCATCGTATTTGCTTTTGTTTGATGCTCATACACAGCGTCTAAAAGTCTAGTACATATGTTCATCTCAGTGTTCAAATTTTCGTCTTGGTACTTTCGATGATGCAGAGCTAGCATCTCATATTGTTTCTTCAGTAGCAAAGTGTTCATGAGTAACATTGGCTGATCTATACTCGACTTGTCTGTAGTATCTTCTTGATAAACCGGAGTTACTGGTACATTTTGAAGCCTAGTGTATGGTTTTGATCTGCGTCGTCTTTTCATCACAAATCTATCTGACGGTCTTGAAACTGGTGTCGACAACTGAGGTGGTGTTGTTGGTTCTGGTATATCAGGCAAATCGTTTTCATCATCTGAGAGATAACCGTTTATTACTGTGACAGACATGCTGACTCTTTGACAAGAAAATCACGAATGATGAGTGGTTCAAATATTTGCACCTTTTTATAGCACAGACTGATGTATTGACTGACTTCACATTTTACTGTAGATGGAAATGTTTTGACAAAATTTGCTTTTGGAAATATGTAGGGTTTTTTCTTATTGTTTAACTGATGTTTGGCGTTGGTTGCGGTAAACGTTTGAAAAATATTCTGGGCAAACATTTTTTCTCATTGTAACCTGTAATGCTTTTGAACTGAATGATCTAGGTATATTGTATCAAAATTGCAAAATCAAGTTAACATTTTGCATGAAATATTTCTTGACAAAATTTGCTTCTGAAACCTGTAGGGTTTTATTTGTCATTGTTCGACCGATGTTTGATGTTGATTGTGTAAAAAGATTCGAAACATATTTTGGGCATACATTTTTCTCATGATATGATTTCATGCTTCAAAATTGTAATTGCTCAAGATTTTTGTGTTTCGGTTATATTGAAATGTGTCTAGCCAAAATTTGTTTCTGAAACCTGTAGGGTGTTTTTGTCATTGTTCGACCGATGTTTGGATTTGATTTTGTAAAAAGTTCGAAAAATATTTTAGGCATACTTTTTTTCATTGCATATTTTCATGATTTGATACTCTCATTGCTCAACTGATGTTTGGATTTGATTTTGTCAAAAGTTCAAAAAATATTTTGGGCATACTTTTTTTCATTGCATATTTTCATGATTTGATACTCTCATTGCTCAACTGATGTTTAGATTTGATTTTGTAAAAAGTTCGAAAAATATTTTGGGCATATATTTTTTCATCGCATATTTTCATGATTTGATATTGTTCGACTGATGTTTGGTGTTTGAAAAAAGTTTGAAAAAAGTTTGAAAAATATTTTGGGCATACTTTTTTCTCATGATATGATTTCATACATTGGAACCGAATGAAGTCGTACACTGTAACAAAACTGCAATAGCTCAGGTTTATGTTAAACGGATGCATGAAATATTTCTAGACATAATTTGTTTCTGAAACCTGTAGGGTTATTTTAGTCATTATTGGATTTGATTTGAAAATATTTTGGACATACTTTTGTTCATTGCATATTTTCATGATTTGATGTTGTTCGACCGATGTTTGGATTTGCTTTTGTAAAAAGTTCGAAAAATATTCTGGGCATACTTTTTTTCATTGCATATTTTCATGATTTGATACTCTCATTGCTCAACTGATGTTTAGATTTGATTTTGTAAAAAGTTCGAAAAATATTTTGGGCATATATTTTTTCATCGCATATTTTCATGATTTGATATTGTTCGACTGATGTTTGGTGTTTGAAAAAAGTTTGAAAAAAGTTTGAAAAATATTTTGGGCATACTTTTTTCTCATGATATGATTTCATACATTGGAACCGAATGAAGTCGTACACTGTAACAAAACTGCAATAGCTCAGGTTTATGTTAAACGGATGCATGAAATATTTCTAGACATAATTTGTTTCTGAAACCTGTAGGGTTATTTTAGTCATTATTGGATTTGATTTGAAAATATTTTGGACATACTTTTGTTCATTGCATATTTTCATGATTTGATGTTGTTCGACCGATGTTTGGATTTGCTTTTGTAAAAAGTTCGAAAAATATTCTGGGCATACTTTTTTTCATTGCATATTTTCATGATTTGATACTCTCATTGCTCAACTGATGTTTGGATTTGATTTTGTAAAAAGTTCAAAAAATATTTTGGGCATACTTTTTTTCATTACATATTTTCATGATTTGATACTCTCATTGCTCAACTGATGTTTGACGTTGGTTGCGGTAAACGTTTGAAAAATATTCTGGGCAAACATTTTTTCTCATTGTAACATGTCATGCTTCTGAACTGAATGATGTACGTATATTGTATCAAAATTGCAAAATCAAGTTTACAATTGACATGAAATATTTCTAGACATAATTTGTTTCTGAAACCTGTAGGGTTATTTTTGTCATTATTGGATTTGATTTGAAAATATTTTTGGGCATACCTTTTTCTCATGATACGATTTCATGATTTGGAACTGTAATAGCTCAAGATTATGTTTAACGACTGCTCGGAAGGTTGTTTTGCTATATCAAAATATTTCTGTAGGGTTATTTTTGTCGTGTTCAAATGATTGTAAAGGGTTGGAAACTATTCTGGACATACTTTTTTCTCATGATACGATTTCATGATTTGGAACTGTAATAGCTCAAGATTATGTTGTACGATTGCTTAGAACGTTTTTCTGTTGAAAATTGAAATATTTCTTGACAGAATTCGTTTTCGAAATACGTAGGGTTATTTTTGTCATGTTCAAATGATGTTGTGTAAAACGTTTGTAAAAGGTTTGAAAAATATTCTAGGCATACTTTTTTCTCATGATACGATTTCATGCTTTTGGAACTGTAATAGCTCAAGATTATGTTGTACGACGGTTTGAAACGTTGTTTTGCTATATTGAAATATTTCTCAAAACAATCTCTTCTTGAAACCTGTAGGGTTTTATTTGTCATTGCTCAAATGAGCTTTGGTGTTGATTGTAAAAAAAGGTTTGAAAAATATTCTTGGCATACTTTTTTTCTCATTGAATTTTGTCATGCTTTTGAACTGCACCATGCATGGCAATAACTGATTTTTCTAAACATTTTGACTAGTGTTACGTTTTGATAAAAAAAAGTATTAAAGCAATTTTTTCATCATTTTTCGATTTTTGGCCTACTGAATGTAGGTTTCGTTGTGATCTTTATGTAGGATGGTTTTTCGTGTTTTTTTCATTGAAACGTGTTTCTGGTGAAACAATGCAGTTTATCCCTGTCTATCTCTATCGCTCTCTCAATTTCTCGATAAGGTTACATTTTTGTAAGGTAAGATGGTTAG
Source organism: Spisula solida (assembly GCA_947247005.1). Classification (NCBI taxonomy): domain Eukaryota; kingdom Metazoa; phylum Mollusca; class Bivalvia; order Venerida; family Mactridae; genus Spisula; species Spisula solida. The sequence continues at coordinate 2,556,718 of OX365961.1, read as the reverse complement.
AATGTTACTTGTCAATGCTTAAGTCGATCATTTTGTTCAGTCCGTTGAAAGTCAAAAATGATTTTGTTAGTTGTAGAGTTTTGTAAAAAAAGTATTTAATGAAATTTATGGTATTTTTCGCATCTTTTGGGGGTAATTGTGTAGCGATTGTCTCTTGTTCTGTATTTGGATAGCAATGTTAGTTTCGTTAGATGAATCGGTCGATTGTCAGTTCAGTAAGGTTTCTGCTTCATATACATATTGGTTTATACATAAATGCAATTCTAGATCAAAACGGTTTTGCATCTCACAATGTAGAATGATATTGTAAATTCACTATATTCAGTTTCTAATTCCAAATTGTTCAGTCGTGTCTCAGCAGTCGATCGTAGCAGCTGCGTTTTCAGTTGCTCTGTTTCATTTCGGTCATTTCGATGCATTGGTCTGCAGTCAATCGTGTTTCGGTAAATATCATGATTTCACCTTAGTATAGATATTTAGAAATTTTACATCAAATCTGTTCTGGATCTCACAATGTAGAATAATAATGCACCATCACGTTACAGCAATTTTTCTTTCTTTTCAAAATAGATCAGTTGTGTCTCAGCAGTTGAACGTAGCAGCTGCGTTTTCATGTTGCTCTGTTTCATTTCGGTAGTACATTTTTTGTACTGTGTTGATTCGGTTTTGTAAAATAGTTTTAGATGATTGCTTCTCATGTTCAGTTGGGTTGTTCGATGCATTGATCTGGAGTCAATCGTGTTTCGGCAATAATCATGATTAAACGTTAGTATAGATATTTAGAAATTTTACATCGGATCTGTTCTGGATCTCACAATATAGAATAATAATGCACCATCAAGTTACATCAATTTTTCTTTCTTTTCAAAACAGTTCAGTTGTGTCTCAGCAGTTGAACGTAGCAGCTGCGTTTTCATGTTGCTCTGTTTCATTTCGGTTGTACTGTGTTGATTCTGTTTTGTAGAATAGTTTTAGATGATTGCTTCTCATGTTCAGTTGGCTTTTTTGATTCATTGGTCTGTAGTCAATCGTGTTTCGGCAATAATCATGATTTAACCTTAGTATAGATATTTAGAAATTTAAGATCGGATCAGTTCTGGATCTCACAATGTAGAATAATAATGCACCATCAGGTTACATCAATTTTTCTTTCTTTTCAAACTAGTTCAGTTGTGTCTCAGCAGTTGAACGTAGCAGCTGCGTTTTTATGTTGCTCTGATTTTATTCTGATGTTGTAGTAGTAGTAGTAGATGTTTAACTGTAAGGTTTAAGCAGTAGTAGATTTTGTTACACGTAGAATAGAAAGTTACTTTTTGAAAAAAAGGTATTTGTGTGAAATTTCGATATTTTTGATACATTGCTCGTATACCTTTTATCAATTTTTGTTCAGAATGATTCCGTAGATTTCTGTTAGCTTGTTTGATTCATTGTGTCCAAGTCAATTGTGTTTCATGCTTTCATCCTAGTTTAGATATATTAGGATTTTTATCACAGATCAGTTCTGGATCTCACAATATAGAATAATAATACACCATTTGATTACATCAATTTTCTTTCTTTTCAAACTAGTTCAGTTGTGTCTCAGCAGTTGACCGTAGCAGCTGCGTTTTCAAGTTGCTCTGATTTTGTAGTAGTAGTAGTAGTAGTAGTATTAGATGTTGAACTGTATACTTTGAAACATAGTAGTAGTTTTTGTTAGAATCATGTTGAAAAGTTGCATGTGGTTTAGGTATATCTGATTTGTTTTCTGTAGCAGTTTGGAAAGTTGAAATGTTTTATCAGTTGGCCCATAAGTGTAGTAAATGTAGTAGTATTTTTTGTTAGAATAGAAAGTTGCTTTTTGATAAAAAAGTATTTGTGTGAAATTTTGATATTTTGGATGTATTGCTCGTATACCTTTTATCAATTTTTGTTAGGAATGATTCCGTAGATTTCTGTTGATCAATCGGTTGGTTGTTTCTTATGTCTAGTTTGCTTGTTCGATTCATTGGTCTGTAGTCGATAGTGTTTCAGTGAATATCATGATTTCATCCTAGTTTAGATATATTAGAAATTTTATATCAGATCTGTTCTGGATCTCACAATATAGAATAATAATGCACCATCAGGTTTCAACAATTTTTATTTTATGTTCAAAACGTTTCAGTTGTGTTTCTGAAGTCGGTGGTAGTAGCTGTGTTTTTGAATTGCTCCGTTTCATATTGATGTTTCAGTAACAGTAGTAGTAGTTTATTGTGTGGTTTGAAGTAAAAAACTATTTAAGCAAATTTCATGGTAAAAAGTTTCATTTGGTTTAGGTATGAGTATAGTAAATTCAACAACATGAATAGTTTTGGTAGTAGTAAATGTAGAAATGTTATCTCAATTTGTCAGGAGTGTTTGTTGAGTTTGTGTCTGATATGAATTCGGTTTAGATGTACCGTGTTGTTCGAGTAGGATGTTGTTCAGCTTTTTTCTGAAATGTTTCTGTAGATTTAGTAAATCCATTTGTGTTTTGTAGAATAGTAGTAGAAAGGATTGTTAGGTTGATATTTTGGTTGCTTGTTCGATGCATCGTCCGGTCCGTAGGCAATTGCGTTTCAACGATAATCATGATTTCACATTAGATTAGATATATTGGAAATTTTACCTCAGATCAGTTCTGTCTCCCATACTATAGAATAATAATGCACCATCACGTTACATCAATTTCTCTTTCTTTTTTAAAACTGTTCAGTTGTGTTTCTGAAGTCAGTCGTAGCAGTTGTGTATTTGAATTGCTCCGTTTCATGTTGATGCTGTAGTAGTTAGTTATGATGAATGTTGAACTGTAGGATTGAAACAGCTTTTTTCAGCTTTTGTTAGAAATGTTTCTGTAGATTTAGTAAATCCATTTGTGTTTGTATTGATTGAAAGAGAGTTTAATTCTGATTCAGATTTGTAGAATAGTAGTAGAATGGATTGTTAGGTAGATATTTTGGCTGCTTGTTCGATTCATTGGTCCGGAGTCAATCGTGATTCAGTAATAATCATGCTTTCACCTTAGTTTAGTTATATTTGAAATTCTAGATCAGGTCAGTCCTGTCTCCCACAATATAGAATAATAATGCACCATCACGTTCAATCAATTTTTTTAACAGTTTTGATACGAAAATCATTGTTTAAAATTTGTATAATACTGTAAGCAATTCTAGATCAAATGAGTTCTGTTTCTCACAATGTGAAAATCTTTCTTATTAACATCTGTAAGAGTCAGTTGTGTTTCGGTGTAAATCAGGTTTTGACATTTGTACTTAACTTTAAGCAATTTTTTATCCGATGAGTTTTGTTTCTCATGATGTAGAAAACGATCCAATGAATGTAGTAGATATTATAGGTATGTTTGAAAAATTGGGTTAGGGTCAGTTGTGTTTCGACGAATAGCAAGGTTTGACATTTGTTTATTACTAAAGGAAATTCTTGTTTGGATGAGTTCAGTTTCTCTCGATGTGAAAAGCTTCGATATGAATGTTGTACATCAGATTTGTTAACATTTTCTATGCATTGGTCACGAATGAGAAGTAGGTTTTGTAGATATCTTGGTTTCATATTGGTTAAGCTATATCAGAAATGTTTGATCAAATCGCCACTGTTCTTCAGTATGTTGCTTTGATTCATATATGAAAGTTTTTTTTGTAACAAAATTTGGTATTGTGCTTCTGTTTTTTAGTGTCAGCATGAGTGTCAGTTGTGTTCCGTCGAAAATTGCGATTTGACATTTGTAAGAAATTCTTGATCAAATTAGTTCTGCGTCTGAAGATTTAGAAATATTGCTTCTGAAAACTATAGATCAGTTTCGTTCGTCGGTTCGATGAATTGACTAAGGAACAGTCGTGTTTCGTTCAAAATCAAAGTTTGACATTTGTATATAACTATAAGAAACTCTATATTAGATCACCGCTGTTCTTCATCATACAGATTACAATTTCACAATCCAGAAATTTAAATTTCAGACAATTCAGTCGTGTTCAACTTTCATTTGTTCAGTTTCATCTTGTACATCTAAGTGACAAATCAAGTAGTCTAAAACAATAGATCCTCACATCAATCAGTCATAGTGAAGCAATGTTACAGTTAACCGTTAACAATTACATGATCTACTCAATTGTTTAAATATATTGAGATATTTGGACAACTCTCAACTACATTCAACAAAGCATAACACTCATGCAAATCCATGCTCAGCACGAATATTGAACGTTTTCAGATGTATATGTTATGAAATATTTTTGCAGTGTCAAAATAACCAAATGCCAGAAATACAAAATAAACTACGTAAAATGTAACCTTGTGTCAGTGTTGTTTCAAATCAAACTAGAATATCAGATGTACAATTTCAACATTTTATTTCTAAACTCCCAAAACAAAAATGTTTGACAATCATTGAGCAGCATTTCTTTCGAAAGCTATGTTTTGGTCCTAAAAAGGACCGTTTGATTCTCATCGAGTTCATCGTCCGTACTCGGTGAGGAACAGGTATCTCCACTTGCCATACTCGTACTCTGTTGCTTCATTCAGATCATTCTGAAATATCTCCAAATCTGGGTATATTCCTCCCATATTAAGCTGAACAGACTCCACAGTAGTAGATGTCTTCTCTAATTGTTCTTCTTTCGGCAATGAATCCCAACGAGGTGGTACAGGTGGAGGTGTCTCACTACCTCTTCCAAACAACTTCTTCATAGCAGAACTGAGTGTCTTCCTCAAACCCATTTTTACAAATGAATGATATTGCTATGTTGCATCTAGTTTTTATAGCAATGCCAAACGAGTTTTCACTTCAGTGAAGTCATTCATTTCAAACATACATTTTTGTATATGTTCAAATACAGATTCTTAGTTTGTCGCATGTACCGAATTGAACTATTCATTTACAATCTACCGGCTCTGAATATTTTCTACACTCTCTACGACGGTTCGTCAAACCTAGAAAATTGACTTAAATCATATGTTGTGTTAAAATCAAAAGCAAAATCTGCATGAGACAAATATTTTTACATTCAATTTTATTTAGATTTCAGTTTTGTAAATTTGTCTGGACATTGATTTGCGAAAGAAAGTCTTTGAAAAAACTCAGTGACACGAGTTTGTCTTTTTGTCACATCGATACGTCTTGTTTTCCTCCTGTAGTTTTTGTCAATATCGAAAGCATGTTCAAATCCACAACGCCGACAACGGTTCGATGTTCTTCTACAACATGCTTGACAGACTTGGTATTTACAGCATATGCATTTAATCAAACTAACTTTGGATTTCTTACATAATGGACAAGACATGTTTGTTGTACTGATACCGATAATTCCTGAGAGGTGTCAATATATATGAAGCGATTGTAATACAAAACATGTCAGTCAGGCATCTCAAACTAGAAAAAGTATTTCCATTGTAATCCACCAAACGAACATTTGAATCTCCAACATTTACAAATATTTGTCACTCCATACGTATTTCGTTTTGTTTGGTACAGAAGCCGTCCTAATCTTGGTTTGCTATGTTTCATGCATGAAATCATTTTCTTGTCCGATTTCTTCGACAGCATCTGCTCAATTGTAACAAGAAAAAATCTACAATGCCTACAATTTGTACAACGGTAAAACTTGGATAAAAATGTACAAGTTGTATACATTGTAGAATTTCTTTTCTTACAACTGATGCTCGAACAAACATTCATGTAGAATTTCTGTGAAAGGAAAACAAGCGTTGTTTCAAGTTCCAATTTTTATTTGCACAAAAACATAAGAAAAAATAACAAAATAAATTTTGACAATCATTGAGAAGCATTTCATTCGAAAGCTATGGTTGGCCCTGAAAAGGGCCGTTGGTGTTCTGACAGAGAGAAGTCTAACGACCATACTCTGTCAAGAACAAGTACCTCCAGCGACCATATCCTGGATGCTCCTCCTCCTGGTAATCATCCAGACTTGGATAAAACGCCAAATCTGGATAAATGCCTCCAACATGAAGGCGAACATCTGGTACTGGCAACACATCTTCCTCTGTTGGTGCAGAAGGTTCTTCTCTTGGAAGTGAATCCCAACGAGGTGGTACTGGTGGTGGAACGTCTCCTGTTCGTCTACTGAACATCTTCTTGAAGAAAGCTCTGACTGTTCTTGTCAAACCCATTCTGATGAATGAATGACGAATCTATTTGCGGTCGCTTTTTATACTGTAGCTCACGGACGCAAAACGAAACATGAAAACTTTCAGGTGGACAATTGTGAATGTATTCCTGTTGTATTCTCTAGAGCAAATTTCCTTCATTTCCGTAATCAAACTTATATTCAATATTCTGTAAATCTTTACAGAAAGAAATTGAACAACTTGTCTTCGTCTTACACATGGTAGACCAGCAAATAACATGGAAGTATTTGTTACAGATTTTTATTTTCACAAAAGCAAACATAAGAAAACACAAAATAAGTTGCAATCGCTGAGTAGCATAACAAACGTCTAAATTATCGTAAAAAACTAAAATATTTGTTTGTCTCCAAAATTGTTCAAAGTGAGTTAGTGGGAAGTGATCAGGTCGAATGTATCAATATGAAGATTCAGTTTCATATTCACGAAACACAACATTTCGTTCTGGCCTACCAGTAGTATCGAAAAAACCTGTAAAATTACTAGCATTTCCCTCAACAGCAAAATATTCCTTAGCCAGCTTTCTGTACTGATCCAAACATTTAGTTACATAAGCTTTGTCCTGATCAGAATATCTGAGCATGTATTTGTCTGGAATGTCTAACCATTGAAAAACGTTGAATATTTTGTCAACAGCCATAGTACGCTCTCCTCTAGCAGCCAACATATCGATCAGGCTCTCCTCGACAAAATATTTACCATTGATAGGATCTAATTCAAGCATGGGAACACTTTTGTCCCTACTGCCGTCTTGTTTCAGTGGGTAGAAATATTCGGGGTGATGAGGATTTCCAGCATAGTGGTTGTGTAACGAATTGTCCCATTCCATCTGTTCAGCTTCACTTTCCAATCGTCTCCAATCTAGACTGCCGTCACCAAACATTATAGCGTAGCCTAGTACTTCTCTGTGTGTATATTTACTTAAATCATGTACTCGAACAAGTTGCGTCAGTTTGTCGGGGATGGTTATTCCAATCTTCTCAAGAAATTCTAATGCCATTCTGAGCCACTTGCGGTGGGATGTCACACTTTTCAAATGTCCCAAAACATTGACAAAGACTAATTCCTTATACACTAGTTTCATGTGACTAGTTGGTTTGTCTATATATTTTCTCGATTCAGTAGTCACATTTTCTGACTGATTTAGTTCTTCGACATACATTTTCTCCCATTCGTCTGTAGGTGCACCACATCCAACCTTTCCTGCCAACCAATCTTTTATCAATTGGTGCAAGGCGGCCACAAACAAAGCATATTCTACTTGTAACAGCTGAATGTGTTTTCTTGCTCGAAATTCTACTCCTTTTCTTGGTGTGTAAAGCTGGTCCATTGTCAAACAAATTTTGTGGAATATTTGTACAAAAACACTATGCCTTCAGTTTCATCTGATACATCCAATTGCATTACAATATGATGTGTCCAATTTGTATTATTTTTAACTAGAAATAGTGTTTGTCATTTGGTAGTTGGCTGTGGTCTGAATCAGACGTGTTTTCTCGAATGGGAACAAATTTGTAACAAATCTGTTATTTTTCATACCAAATCTGGAGTCAAACATGAATGTAACATTTCATCTGTTTTCCTCGATTGAAACATTTACAAAACCTCATCCACGATTACTTTGTTTTGTAATCAGAAAAATCAGAAACAAGTTTGTGATCTGTACATTTCTGTTGAAAATGACACGTTGTACCTCAGAACACATTTTGAATCATGTCACTTCAACCATGTTCTGCGTGGACAAATTTTGATGTTTGGCCGGGGGTAATTTAGGGGGGGGGGTCTTTTCAGGACATGCCCCCCATGTTTTTCAAACTAAAAGTAAAAAAATAAACTAGCAATGTTCCGTCAGAAACCAAGAAAAAACTAACGCCGTAACACTTGTCAGTTGGGAATATCTGAGATTCAACGGTGTTCAAATATAAGTGGGGCACCTCTCGTACAATCGAATACCGACCCAGCACTGACATCAACAATCGATGTATACCGACGGCGAATATAGACCTATGATCGAATACCGACCCAGCTCTGACATCAACATTCGCAAAATAAGGCCTGTGAATACAGACCTGAGTTTGAATACAGAGCCAGGTCTGACATCGACATTCAATGTACACCAACGGCGAATACAGACCTAGGATCAAATACCGACCCAGCTCTGACATCGACATTCGATGTATAGCGACGGCGAATACAGACCTATGATCGAATACCGACCCAGCTCTGACATCAACATTCGAAATATAAGGCATGTGAATACAGACCTGAGTTTGAATACAGAGCCAGGTCTGCGAATGACGATTTCAGAGCTGGGTCGGTATTCGATCCTAAGTCTGTATTCGCTGTCGGTATACATCGATTGTCGATGTTAGTGCTGGGTCGGTATTCGATTGTAGGTCTGTATTCGCCGTAGGTGTATATCGAATGTCGATGTCAGACCTGGCTCTGTATTCAAACTCAGGTCTGTATTCACTGGCCTTATCTTTCGAATGTCGATGTCAGAGCTGGGTCGAGATTCGGTCCTAGGTCTGTATTCGCCGTCGCTATACATCGAATGTCGATGTCAGAGCTGGGTCGGTATTTGATCCTAGGTCTGTATTCGCCGTAGGTGTACATCGAATGTCGATGTCGGACCTGGCTCTGTATTCAAACTCAGGTCTGTATTCACAGGCCTTATTTTGCGAATGTTGATGTCAGAGCTGGGTCGGTATTCGATCCTAGGTCTGTATTCGCCGTCGCTATACATCGAATGTGGATGTCAGAGCTGGGTCGGTGTATGATTGTAGGTCTGTATTTGCCGTCGGAATACATTGATTGTCGATGTCAGAGCTGGATCGGTATTCGGTCTTATGTCTGTATTCGCCGTCGGTGTACATCGAATGTCGATGTCAGACCTGGCTCTATATTCAAACTCAGGTCTGTATTCACAGGCCTTATTTTGCGAATGTCGAACTCAGAGCTGGGTCGATATTCGATCCTAGGTCTGTATTCGCTGTCGGTATACATCGAATGTCGATGTCAGAGCTAGGTCGGTATTCGGTCATAGGTCTGTATACGCCGTGGGTATACATCGAATGTTGATGTTAGACCTAGCTCTGTATTCAAACTCAGGTCTGTATTCACAGGCCTTATTTTGCGAATGTCGATGTCAGAGCTGGGTCGGTATTCGATCCTAGGTCTGTATTCGCCGTCGCTATACATCGAATGTCGAAGTTAGAGCTGGGTCGGTATTCGATCCTAGGTCTGTATTCGCTGTCGGTATACATCGAATGTCGATGTCAGAGCTAGGTCGGTATTCGATCCTAGGTCTGTATTCGCCGTCGCTAAACATCGAATGTCGAAGTCAGAGCTGGGTCGGTATTGGATCCTAGGTCTGTATCGAATGTTGAAGTCAGACCTAGCTCTGTATTCAAACTCAGGTCTGTATTCATAGGCCTTATTTTGCGAAGTCGATCTCAGAGCTGGGTCGTTATTCGCTCCTGGGTCTGTATTCGCCGTCGGTGAACATCGAATGTCGATGTCAGACCTGGCTCTGTATTCAAACTCAGATCTGTATTCACAGGCCTTATTTTGCGAATGTCGATCTCAGAGCTGGATCTGTATTGGCCACTGGGTCTGTATTAGCTCACCTTATATTGCCAATGTCGATTTCAGAGCTAGCTCTGTATTAGCACCTAGGTCTGTATTGAATGTCGATCTTCGATTAACGATCTCAGTGCCAACTTCACACACGTGATTTCTTGGATATACTGGAACCTGGCATTTTGTTGACATTATGAAAATGAACAAAATTCGAATTGCTTCATGAAGTATGCATGGTGTTGTCATAAAGGTACAATTAGTGAAAACTGCATAATAAATTGTTTAAAGTTTGAGCAAGGAAAAGCTTCCTCGTTTTAATGAAGTGTCAGTGAACGGTTTTGAACTATTTTTCCCATTGTTACCGCTAAAGTACAGTTGATATGTATCACTAGTATTTAAAATGATACACCTTATCTCATAGATGACTTATACATGTAAATGTGGCATAGTTACTGTACGATAAAATAGCTGTCCATCCATGTTAGTGCGGTAAGAGTTAAACATGGATATTCATTTTCTAGGTTTTGTTATTTTATGCGTTAGTGGATTACTGTACTTCAATAATGTACTTGGAGAGCCTGGTAGTTCAGTAAGCATATTAAAGGATATCCGTAATGAACTGAACAGTTTACAGATATCGAATGAACGCAACGAACGTAAAATATTGTGTTTGGAAGAACAATTAAACGAATACCATACGAGAAACATTGACCTATCTGGACGAATAACGGCTTTTGTACATTTTGAAAAATGGCTAGCAGCCCTTGAATATAAAGTTGAAACGCGTAACCAGGAACTTTTAAACAGGCTGAAAGTCTTAGAAACGTCAAGCAATACTGAAAACGATACATCTGGCAATAGTGGAACAACTAAAGGTATTGAGAAGAGAGCGGATGTTGGCAGCGTTGAAGATGAGCTCGAAACGCGTGTTGAAGGCATTAAGGATAAGCAGTTAGCGCATGTTCACGGCGTTGGTGATGGTCAAACGACGGTCATTGATGGCGATGAGGATGAGCTACGGACGCGCGTTGAAGTCATTATGGATGGGCAGTTAGCGGATGTTCACGGCGTTGACGTTGACCAGAATGCGGGCTTTGACAGCGTTGAGCAAGAGCTGAATGTAGATGTTCACGGTACTGAGGGTGAACGTGGACTAAAACTTACTCCAACAATGGGTAATTCATTAATTGTCTCACATTTAGAACGATTTGTGCATGAGAAACAAACTGCGTACTGCTTTTAAGTTTAATATACATGATGACAATTCAAGTAATAAAACAGATACAAATCACATATAAACAACGTGTACAGATCGCGAGGCGCAGCACCTGAACAGTACACTTTGTTTTACCAGATGTTATCTGTTTATCCCAATGTTGTGCGAGTTGCAATGACCTTGTATACAGTTGATTAGATTTGCCACAATGCCACAGAGTGGGCCAAGCAAAAAATTAGACGAAAAACATAACTTTATTAATATCTCTCAATTAACTTTGCAAAGGTTTCACACAAGGTTTCCTGAGAATTTGAATGTCCCAAAGGCGGAATAAGAATCCATAACATTTGGTTTATTAATTGAATCTGAATTCAGCCATAAAGAGTCATTATCTTATTTACAAACAATGCACTGTACAAAAAAGAGTTTTGGTTGGAATATTATTGCTTATTGATATCACCCCACTGTATTTAGACAAGATCTCAATATGAAAATCAAACTTACTGTCCTTGTTTGATACTTTTCTTTTCAGAACAAAAATCACATATTGAGAGACGAATTGTTCCAGTCACCGGTCGTCCTAAGACTAACACTAGAATAGCATTTTCGGCTCACATGTCCAATATAACTAAAGACCTAAGGTCAGGAGAAACTGTACCGTTTGACAGAGTACTCACCAACGAAGGTCACGCATTTAGTACGGTCTCTTATTCATTTACCTGTCCTGTAGGAGGAACATACTTCTTTGCAAGTTCAGTTATGGCTGTGGCCCATCATAATGCTTTGATACAAATTGTAAAACATGGTGTAGAACTAGCGGCTTTATATTCCGTATCAGACAGTGCGGTGAACCAGGGAGGGTTCGATCAAGGTTCTAATTCTGTTGTGATTGCTTGTGATAAAGGTCAAGCGGTATGGGTGAGAAGCAGGGATGGTGGCCCGGTGTATGGTGATCTATTTACAACATTTACTGGATTCCTTCTAACTGAATACTAACTTATATAAAGAAACATTTAACACCTCCCAATTCAATAAAGGACAATTATCGTTTCGTTCATTGAATAACAACAAAATACCATGCTAAATGTTCTAAGCTATAAATAGAATAATCAGGTCAGTCACTTGTTTACATAACATTGTGTACATAAACATTACAATTTCACTTATTAATGTCTTAGTTTAATAGATATTATAGGAAAAACATGCTTTTTCAACTTCACTTTTGTCAGCATGACCTGTTCCGATTTTCATGACAATAGGTTCATAAGAAGCGCCTTGTGATGCAGATATTAAACATGCATGCGTCTTATAAGGTCGCAAGTACTTAATACGAACTTCACATTCTAAGCCAGCGATATATACTTAAATGAATAAAATACTGTTGTCTTTGTTGCTTGAGTTCACTGCCTTGTCATATGGTGAATGTACAGGGTGTTAAAAAATTTGTTCTCAATGATTGGGTTTCAATATTTTATTTTTCTTACCTCAGAAGATTGTAAAATTTACAGGTAGAAATCCATAGGGGTCTACCATTGTCTAACCCTCTGGCATTAAATGAAGCTATTAGATTAAGAAATTAACATTGTCTACTGAGTACATAGCTCAAATAAAACTTAATGTTTATTTAAATTTTGAGAACGAACTTTTTTAACACCCTATTTACACTATCAATTTCTCAGTATGATACGTATTAAGTTATTATTTACTTTTCAGTATTATAAAATAACATGTCACAGCTTTTCGTGTTTATCGATGGCCAACCAGGAATATCCAATGTCCGGCAGTTCGGCCGTTACTGTTCTTCTCCATGTTGTTCTATGTCTGCCTCATTTTTTCTTTACCCAGGTGGTGTTCAATGTAGTGCAGTTGTGTAGTTTCTGTTTGTTGCTAGCTAGTCTAACCATCTTATGCGCCCTTGTCTGATTTCATTTTCAATATGTCTGCTTCTGCTTTTTGTAAATAGGTCTTTGTTGCTGATTTTATTGGGTCAAAATATTATATTTATTTTTCTGAGGCAACTGATGTGGATTTCATAATATTGGAACATATATATTTTATTCAAATTTAAAGTATGCATACTTAGGAATGTCGTCTAGTGTATATAAAATATAATATAAAACGTAATATATTTATCATTGAAAATCATAAAAGGTCTGCATATCAAATCTAGATATTGATAGTGTTGGTATTGTAGAAATCGACGCAACCAAAATTATTGAATGCATATTTATATACCTTCCGCTTGTTACACTATGGCAGAATATAAACTGTTCCGTTTTTACTTTTCCATGTTGTGTTGCGTACTATTTCCCAATTTGAACCTTATTAAAATTGTGAATTAGTTTACATGTGTGAAGTTTCGACTTGTTGATTTTAGGCTAAATTAGCATTTGTCAGTTCAAAATATAAAAACATGCAAGTATTATGTTGTCTGTGTTGATAACAATAGTTCTTTGATCTTTGACCATCACTGATTTCGAAGGACTAAATGTCGGTAATTACTCAATACCCGAGCGATTTTGCTAAAGGTGTCCTAAACAGTAATCGTCAAAAACCCATTTCGTCTTTTCTCGCGGCCAATCCGAATGTTTTCGTGCTAATGTTCAAAACCATCGAAATACAATTGTACATTATTTGAACTGTATTGTAACTTCAACCGACGTATATTGTAAGTAGTCCAACGATATTCAAACAACTGTTCAGTATCCGTCCACTTCAAATGCAATGGTTTTGAGCATCAGTTAAAACATTCGGTATGACCAAAACAATGAACCAGGATGCATAAAGAATTATGCGAAAGTGCAAAGTTTAATCAGGAATTTGCCAGTTGTTATATTCTATAACAACATTTCGGCTCATTCTGCCTCTTGTGTGACTGGAGTAATAACTATGAAAAATAAACCATACAATCATTATTGTTGTAAAATATCGGACATGGAAGGCAGCACTCAACTTAAACAGCTGATCAAAGAAAACATAAAAACATTGCATCATTACAATTACACGACACAATACATAACTGAACGAGAAAATTAACTTAACCGCTAGGTCCAATTAGTCCCAGCTGTCAAAAAGCTGAATTACCAATTTTCAGCTATAAAAAGCTTAATGTCGTACAGGGATAAATAAGCTAAAGTTTTATTCAATTGTTCTAATTAATGTGACGTTGTGTATGTAGTATCTACCTTGTTACAAGTTGCTCTTGCTCATTGCTTGTTACATATGTTTAGTCTGTTTCATACAGGCGTTCGGTACCCATTCACGTGTCAGCAACGTATGTGCGACAAGACTTAGTGAGCTAGCTATACTAGCAGAAGGAAATGTACAGTTTTCTAGCAATTCTATTGATCACCAACCATTCACAAAACACCAATTAACATATACTGTAATGTATTTATATTGATCATCACAATTTAAAGTATACGTGTGTGAGTACTATTTTGTTAAGCAACCTTATTTTCATTTCTTAGATGAACTTAAATATCTTATAGTCAACTGTTCTTTCAAATTGCTGTTCATTCATATTTGGTAATGTTTACATATGAATACGAATACTATTGGTGTTGTTATATTATGATTCAGTGGTTTACTGTACTCCCGTAATATTTTCGAGATACTGAGAGTTCGGAGAACATGTTAAATCAATCTTGGCGTATAGTCACCTGTCCAGTAAGGGGAATATATCAGCTTAAATAGCAGTCTATTAACGGCTGACAACCGTCGACACGCGTTGACAACAGTAGTAAGAAATGGTTCAAAACGAGCCTATATGTTCCGAATTAGACAGTGAGGCGATCGCGAGATTGTACGTCTATATATAGATGGTTCTAATTATATTTTGTGATAAAGGCGAAAGGGTATGGGTTGAAGGCCACCTTGGTGCCTTTGTGTATGGAAATACGCGTACGATATACATGTTCTAACATCTTATCTCTGAATGGAAATTTGTCATAATAAATAGTTTAATAGCTTCATTCATGTACGTGTGGTTCATTTAAAACATAAATATAAATTTTCTTGGTTTTGTTATTTTATGCGCTAGTGGATAACTGTACGTCCATAATGTGTTTTGGGAGACAGAGAATCCAGCGAGCGTGTTGAATGATATCCATAATGAACTGAACAATTTAAAATTATCAAATGAACGCAACGAACGTAAAATAATGTTTTTAGAAAAAAAGTAAATGAATGCCTTAAGAGAAACCTAGACCTATCTGAGCAGATAACGGAGTTTGCATATTTTGAAAAGAGTCTGAGAGCAATTGAATATAAAGTGGAAACGCGTAATCAGGAACTTTTCAAAAGACTGAAAGCCTTAGAAATGTCAATCATCATCGAGCATGACAAATCTTGCGCTAATGGAAAGACTAAAAATTGTGAGATGAGCGCGGACAATGGCAGTGCTAAGGATGAGCTGAATACGCGAGATGTCGACGTAAATGATGAGAGGGTAGCGGATGTTCAAGATGTTGATGTTGATCAGTAGGCGGATATTGACAGCGTTGGACAAGAGCTGGACGTTGACGTGGACGGTATTAGGGATGAAGGTAAATATAAATTTACTAAAAGGAGCCAATGTGATCACATAAAGGCTTAAGCATTTTAAATGTATGTATACCATACATTTCTGGGAAAATAAGTAATACAGTGAGTATGTTTAAACTAAGCATTTTGTTTTAGAAGTGTTCAAATGCGCATAGTATATCTTTAAACTATGTTTGTTTTAAATATGATGACACTATCATCGGATACCCGCAGAAATGACATCAATGAACGTTGCATTAGTTTTCACAAATTTTCCCTTCAATGTCAATGATTCCTGCGGATTGGAAGTCAGTCTGTCAACGGCTGTGTATTTTTGTTTAATGAGTAAACGTTTGTCTCGTATTGTGGTCAAATTACAATCATACTCGAGGTCTAGTGAAACAAATAGGGTTGTTATATGGCAAACATTAACTTAACAACCAAAAGGAGGTATGTAATGCGCAAACTCCAGGTTCCTTTCTCAAAGGTCAAGGTCATAATTGGAGGTCAAAGGTCAAATTGAAGTTTGTCCGGACCATTACTTTGTCATGCGTTGACCAACTTGCTTATATTTGGCATGAGTGTTAACCTCCATGAAGAGAATTGCCATGTGCATACACAGGGTCCTATCTCAGAGGTCAAGGTCACTGTGGGTGGTCAAATTGAAGCTGTCCGGATCATAACTACTATGACTACTATGCATAGGTGTAGTCATCTAATGTTATGATTGTGTCTGTATCAGCCCAAGTACATTTTTGATGTATTTGAACACATGTTTTGAATTTCCTAATTGTATATACATGTAATCATGTCTGTGTGAGAGAGCATGTCTTGTTCGTGGAATGATTTAGTAGTGCGTGTATGTGTGTGCAAGAGTGGCTTAGTCTCACTTTTCTTTTCTCCTTTTTAGTTCAGTTTGTATATTATTCAATTTATTTGACTACTATGCCATGTGAATGTATTTTATAGTAGATTATTAGTCTGATCATGTTGTGGTATATTAAGTAGTACTGAAAAGACACTCATTTTACAGGGTATCACTTAAATACTTTAATATAAATACTTCATATAATAATGAAGCCATAGACTTGAACAAGCATAGAATGGTAACCAAATTTCAATCACCATTTCAATCACCCTGATTCAATTCACCTTATAAACTTCTCAATGGTTTTAAATATTACAGAACCAGCAACATCCTATTTGATGTAGTATATTTTTCTGTCCGTTGCTAAGCTTTAATAATTAATCCTAAATATAAATGCTTTTAAATACCAGTCATATAAGCTAATTATTGGACACTTTAGATAACAATTTTACTAAGCAGTTAAATATCTTTAATCCAAACAATAGCTTTGGTGTTATCTGGCATTTTATCTGAGTCTATCTTAGGATAAATTAATATGTAACAATCTTTTAATAATTATGAATGTATTTACTTAGTCCCACTTTAATTATCTTAGACTGACATATGTACATGTTGTATATAATTGTTATACTTGTTTTATTTCTGCAAATTGTGTTAGTTCCTTCATGACCATGTACAAAGCATGGTTATTTCATGTGATATAAGACAACCTATTATAAATAGTGTCCTTCAAAAACTTAATTTATATCATCTTCAACTAATAATGAAATTTCAGAAATCATAATATTACTAAATTTACAGACTATACACAATTTTAGAGCCAGCAACTTTCTTGTCAACCCACTGTATTTTCTGTCCACTGATGATCCTGATAAATCAAACAGATTAATTTTGTCCGTATAGTTTAGCATTGTAATTTTTGTTTTTAGTTCGTCTTGCATATTTGTAGTTTCATTTGTTAATTAATTCTCTTGTAACATTGTTTGTATATATTATTATATGTCTCATATAAATGTTTTATTCATATACTTAAATATATGATTTCTTTGTTATGTCGAATACAAGCTTGTAGCTTATGTTTATTATGTTAACTATAATCGACGTTAAATAAAGTTTATCTTATCTTATCTTATAACTTTATCATCCACTGACCAATCTTCCTTATATTTGGCATGAATGTTTACCTTTGTGAGAGGGCTGTCATGCGCAAACCACAGGATCCTATGTCAAAGGTCAAATTTGAGATCAAAGGTTAAATTGAAGTTTCCGGACCATAACTTCGTCATGCATTGACCAATCTTGTTCACATTTGGCATGACTATTTATCTCCTTAAGGAGTGTCATGTGCAAACCTACAGGGTTCTATCTGAAAGGTCAATGTCACAGTTGAAGGTCAAAAGGTAAAATTGAAGCTGTCCGGACCATAACTTCCTCATCCATTTACCTATTTTGCTTATACTTGACATGAATTTTAACCGCTATGAGACGGAGTGTCATGCACATACCTCAGGGTCATAGCTCAAAGATCAAGGTCACAGTTGTAGGTCAAATGTCAAAATGAAGTTTGTCCTGACCATAACTTGGTAATGCATAGACCAATTTTGCTTATATTGTGCTTGAATGTTAACCTCTATGAAAAGTAGTGTCATGGGCAAACCCCAGGTTCCTTTCTCAAAGGTCAAGGTCGCAGTTGGAGGTCAAATGTCTAAGAGCATTTCTTCTTTATGTATGGTGGCATTTCGATGAAGCTTGACATGAATGTTAATCGTTATGTGACAATGTGACATGTTTGCTGAATGAAATTTCAGGTCATGGATCTCTAAAGTCACGTCACAAGTTAAAACATGGTCGTAAATCTTTGTCATATTATATTCTTCAGTATTCTATCTTTTGATTTTGAACTGTGCGCATTTAACTTTGTGCTTTTTGTCAACATGCGCCGCCAGTCGCCCTATGACTAACACTGGAATAGCATTTTCGGCTTACATGTTCAATGGAGTCATAGACCTAGGGCAAAAACAAATATTACCTTTCGATAAAATACAAACGAACCAAGGACATGCTTTTAATATCATATCAAATATATTCACATGTCTTGTAAATGGCTTATACTACTTTGCAAGTTCAGTAGTGGCTGGGGCTCATCAACATGTTTTGACAAAAATAATGAGAAATCGCTTGGAACTAGCGGATATGTATTCCGTGTCCGATAGTAATAGGAATGAGAGAGGTTACGATCAGGGTTTTAATTCCGTTGTTACAGTTTGTAATAAAGGCGAAAGAGTATGGATGGAAAGTGAAGACGGAGGTGCCGTGTATGGGATAAATTTACGACATACAATGGGTTCCTTGTATCAGAATTCTAATGAATACTTGTCATAAACTTGCCACCAGTTAAATATTGAATACATTGTGAAACGATGTCGTGTATTTAGTGTTTGTTCGTCTTTTTCGACCAATCAACGGGCTTGATTTCCGTCTTCTTATCCCTAAAGAACGTTCCAGTTTTTACAAAAATGCGTCGTTGAATGTCCGAGCTAATCCATTGCCTAATTAGAGTTGTTAATTAAGCTTATCGAAACATGATTAAAAGGAGTAATTAGCACAAGGTCAAATATTATGTATAGTCCGTTCAAAGTCAAACGAGAACCGTTATAAACATAAACTCGTCTGATAAGCTTTAAGTGGGTTCGATATCAAATTGCGTTTCCGTATCAAAGACCCTGTAGTGTAGTGGATAAACGCTCACTTCCTACAATTTTATTCTGAGTTAGGTTCGATCCCCTATATAATAAATGAAAAGAAATAATTTAATAGATAAAGAATAAAAACATAACACACAAATAAATCTAGATACTTTACTACGTGTATCTTATTATTATATTAGTTAAAAATACAAAATGAGGTAAGACTTTAAACTTTATGTAACTTGGATAGGTGTCTGACTATTGGCGAGATTGAACAAAATCTCAACAAAAGCACAGGTATAATAAAACATGCTTATCCATTCGACTAACGAGACGATAGAAAAAAACTGGTTTCGAATTATTTACTATTGATTGAAGATATCTCTTTTATTATATAAAACATAAGCGCCCTTATGTTTTGAATGGGATAGGTCCCTCATTAGTATTACTTATAGGAGAGATCATGTTTGTATACAAAGGCATTCATACCACGAGCTAGCTATTGGTGAATGGCAGGTTTTTTTTGTTCATTCATCCAATAGATTGCTGGTGTGCATTTTGCATATGAGTACGGTGATCTCTACTATTGCACCGACAGTTCTTTAGTCAGCCAAACATAATTTGGCCGAGCTATTTTCAACAATAGTAAATAAACACTACAATGACCTTCACATCATATATACCAGCATATTTGGTAGATATGATAAGGCTATATCTTATTGTAATGGCTCTGTGGGTCAATGGTTAGGCGTCGGTCTATCAATGAGATACCCGTTATGACATTTTAAAGGTAGCAGGTTCGAATCCACGAACAGTGGTTGTTTTTTTATCTTATATATTTTTATCATTTTATCAGTTTTAAATTACGAAATCTATAAAAGGTATTCACGAACACCGATGAAAACAATATGATATACTTATGCAGGTCTGATGTAAAAATAAAAACAAAAGCCATAAATTGGATTCGAACTCGCACCGAAAAAAACACAAAATATCGTTACAAGGCGACCTTTTACTGTACCTTCTGAGCAAATTTCTCATAGACACTAGACAATAGTCACGAAGTTATTATGGCTAGGTGAAAATATAGATAAGAATGTTTATGCTTAAAACTTGTTGGCTGTTCGGGACGCATGTAACTGTACCATTGATAAAGAGTAAAAACATATTTTATAAAATTTATGTTGTCTTATATATTATAAATTTTATAAAAAAAAACATTATTGTTTTTGTTTACTCTTTATTAATGATACAGTTACCTGTGGTTCGGGACACATTTTTGGAAAATCGTTTGTTTAGTCTCGAACGAAATACAGTGGAAATATTGCTGTATCTATAAATCGGAAGCAAAACTCAATAAACGTTGACATGGCGACGTTACGTACATTGTACATGTTGAGGAACTAATATTGGTTAGTTGTGTTGTAGCATTCCACATGCTGCCCCAAAGGTACCTCAACAGTTGGTCGTAGAGAGGTGTACGGTTATCGCAACACTCATGACTGTGTCACAAGCTCAAGAAAATATATGGCCAAACAATTGCACGGCTGATGTGATTCATAATTATAGGTCTTGCGACTGCTAGGCAAAAGTATGCGAACATATCGTATGGGACCTTTCGGGGAAAAGATTGTCCTACGAAATCTTCGACGACACAAACAAAAGTGACAAACATGTCGGCAAGCTCTGCTATTTTAATGATTTTCTAATGTGTTCCCACGTTGTCTGTGTGGCAACATAGGTAACTGTACTTGCTGAAGGAATTGAATGGTATTTAAGTTGATAACAGACTCTTCACAAAACACATTTATGCCGAACTACGAAAGATGATAAAAGTCATCGTAGACTTTTACTTAACAGTTCACATTTGTTATCGATTGACACAGAAAATACTTTTTTGGCGATCGGTAGACCAAGATACAAACAGCCGTGCGTTCAGGGAAGCTAGTTAACATTTTACATTAAATATTCACGATGTTTGTCGCTTTAATCCGTTGAACGCTCTGTTTTCAAAACGTGTAAAACCCCGCATTTTCCGTTCTCAGTTCGTAAGAACGGATGCACGGGTTATAATATCAAACCGTTTTTGGGAGGCGTGTAAGCCTCTCATTACTACCATTGCCCATTTCTTAATACAAAATTAACCGCCTTTAGGCTGCTATGTGAATCCGCATTCAAGTAGTTCCAGAAACTGTCAACATTCCCAATACTGCTACATATGTTTCTCCAAATGTTTTAACTGACTTAAGCCAATCAGCAACATTTGTTTATTCTAAGATCGAAAAATTATTGTGAAACTGTTCGTTAAATCGATATTTATGCAAATAAATCACTACACCGGCCGATACCGAACTTGTTTCATAATATGAAAAATGACGTATTCATCAAATGTCCCGGCTGTATAGCTATTTTTAGAAACTTCAGACTACGGTCAAGTGATGGTTTTATCAATGAATCGTATACGGTCTGCAAAGTACTGTTATGCAATCATATGGTGTCGCTATACTTGCTAGCCGCTTTCTTTAGACTGTATCACGCTGTGCGGGAAGTGATTACAAGACGTTACTGTAGAATCTGATAAATAGGCGCGTAGTATTATTTTAAAGCCACTTTTGATATATATAAATTAATATGCACCTTTTAAAAATTATTTAGATACCCAACATGCATATATAGTCACATATGCCTATTTTGAAATTCAAGACAAGATCGGCAGTAAGAAAACGAACATTAAACGTGTAAAGTCGGTTTAAGCTTTAGTAGCAGCAACCAGATCGCCTCCCATCAGCACTCTCAGTGCTTTGATTTTGTATCAGTTCAGTACATAATACTGACAAACAGTGGCGTTGTATCGAGACCTGACTGTATATTAAATTTTATATCTGTGACAAAAAGGTGGTAGGTCATTGAAATCATGTCCCGTATACGACGAAAGATTATTCCAAAATCAGATTATACGTTTTTATGAAATCCAATAACAATACAGAACAACATCGGTAGAGCAATATACTTTGAAAACTGCAAATAGTGGCTGCAAATATTGTTAAGAGGATGTTGCTTTACTGAGGTTAGATTTGTAGTAAATATCTGCATATAATAAGAAAAATATTGAAGCCGTTGCTATAGAGAGTTTGGTGCTCTACAAAGGCCCGCTCTGGAGAGGTTGTACTGTATATCAAAGTATATTTGAAAACATGTATGCGTGCGCATCATAACTCCTTATCTCTTGCATGAACTCAATATTTAAATATGTCAGGGTTAATTGTTGGTCATTCATGTAAGCACGGTATCTGTGAAACATGGAGATTAATTTTCTTGGTGTTGTTATTTTATGCGCCAGTGGAATACTGTACTTCAATAATGTATTTGGAGAGCAAGATGATTCGGTGAACGTTCTAAGTGATATCCGTAAAAAACTGAATAATTTAAAGTTATCGAATGAACGCAACGAACGCAGAATAATGCGTTTAGAAAAACAAGTACACGAATGTCAAACAAAAAACGCGGACCTACATGTATCAGGTCAGATAACCGCTTTTGCACAGTTTGAAAAGATGCTAGCAGATGAATTTGAAGCGCGTAGTAAAGAACTTTGTAGCAGGCTTGAAGCCTTAGAACTGTCAAGAAATATTGAGCCAGGCATATCTGGCAATAGTGGAAAGATTCAAGGTCGAGAGAAGAGAGCGGACGTTGACATCATTCGTGATAAGCTGCAGACGTATGTTGGCGATGTTAAAGATGAGCGGCAAGCGGACGTTCACGACGTGGTTGATGGTCAGAAGGCAGAGTTTGACAGCGTTGAGCATGAGTTGGATGTAAGCGTTCATGGTACTGAGGTTGAAATAGGACATGAGCTCACTGAAACCATAGGTAAGCCACTGTTACTTCAGATTGGAACAAATTTAATACCTATTGCTTTACATTGTTCAGTTTGTGGTACTTTACATTGGTTGCAATTCGAATACTAGTATATATATACATGTAATAATATGTACTTTGATTTATACTTTAATTCATACCGTGAAAAACAAGTTCAACAGTTTAAATTGTCCGCTTGCTTCATATGATGCATGTAGAGAGAAAATATGATAACACATAGATATAATTATAATGACATAAATTGTTTAGATACGAAAAATTAGAAATACCTTATCGGATTTAAAATGCGACAGTGGGGTTAAGTTGATTTAAGTTCTTATACTTAAATGCATTATATTAAACGTAAACATAATCTTGTCATTTTTTTATAGCACGATAATAATCAAAGTACTGAAGTACTGTTGCTGGGGGTGTAATCACTATTCTTGGTAATGGATTTCATAAATCATAAATTCATAAATATTGTGACAAGGTCTCAGAGACGCGATAGCAGCCGACTCATTTAAATCACACCTCAACAAACCCATTACAATAACCAAGCTCATGAAGGCAATACACCTACCACATACTCATTCAAGTCCTGGTATACAGTATTGCAGGTCAGACTCGCGTAATAAATAGAATAAAAACATTTGTTAAAACGTTTCCGCGCTAATTATTTAGTAGTAAACCTAAATGTTATAAGAAATCGGATAGGCTATGAATGGGCTCAAGAAAATTAAAAAATCCAGCGTCTAAAAACTACAAAAAGTCTAAATTCCTCAATTCTTCAGCTGCATATCTAAATTATTACCACCCGGATAGGGTACGATTAGCGAGAACGAATAAAATAGGGGTCGAAACACAAATGCACCCATGGTCTCGTCTTTCGGCGGGAAAATTGTAAAACAGCGCTCGGAAAAGAGTTGTGCTAACGACAGACACAAACTTTTTGCTAGTTTAATGGATCGAAAGTCGATCAATACTAAAATAAAAATCTATCTATCTATAAACGAACTGGATATAGTACGAATAGCCCGAACGAATCTGATGGGGGCGAAACACAAATAACTGATATGGTCTCGACTTTCGGCGGGAAAAATTATATAACAGCGCTGGGAAAAGGGTCGTTCTAACGGTAGACCCAACATATTCAGCTGAAGATCTCTTGTAAGTTAATGGAACAAATGCAAAATATTGTAAATAATGAAAAAGCACACGTTAGATTAGAAGTTTCTAGCTAAACTGTAATATGAAATTTGCCGGTATCAAAATGTCAGCATTAAGTTGATCTTCAAGACCATGTCTAATCCTGAATTCTAAAACACTCAGCGGTTTCAGCGGAAATCACGGTGTAAACAAAATTCCCGTTAAATAAAAACAGCAAATCACTTCAATAACATTACGAGGAAAAATAGCGCTGCGTCTTTACTATGATGTGATTTCAAATAAAATAAGAAAATACGTTTTGAGATATTTCAAAACCGCACACATAAATTTGGACAGATGTATGGTTAACTTTATGCATGTCCAAAAATGTATTATTACTTTCCAATTAGTCGCGTATGTGTAATGTTATGGTTTTTTATTTTCAGGACGACCCTCCCACATCGACAAACGAATTATTCCAGTCACTAGTCGCCCTTCTACGAACACTATTATAGCATTTTCGGCTTACATCTCCGATTCATCAATAGACCTCAACATGGGACAAACATTACCATTCGATCAAGTTCACACGAACGAAGGACAGGCATTTAATTTCACAACCTATTTATTCACATGTCCCGTTAGTGGGTTATATTACTTTTCAAGTTCAATAGTGGCTCAGTTGCATGAAAAGGTGTTGACAAAAATAGTAAGAGACGGTTCAAGGCTTGCTGATATATATTCCGATTCAGGCTCTAATTCCGTTGTGACCATTTGCAATAAAGGCGACAGAATATGGGTGGAAAGCGATAATGATGGATCAGTATTTGGTAATATGTTAACCACATTCACAGGCTTCCTAGTACATGCATCAGAAGTGTAAATTATATATTTGTCATGACACTTCTAACGCCCGTAGTAAAATGAATACTGTTCGCTTTGTTTATTGTATTTACAAAAACAACAAACGGTTCTAGCAAACGCATTCGTACTAATTGCTTTATATTTATGTTTGTCCATTTTAATTAATTCGGTTAACTGACTTGCCGGATGGTGAAGACTATGTTCAAAGCAAATGTACATTTTTTTTAAAAAATTAGATTATTTAACCATGTAACATTGCGTAATTTAAAATCATTATGTGATCCAATGATCAATGTAAATAGCGACTCATTAAGAGGTTGGCGCAACAAAACAAGTGAGTGCATTTTTCATACCACTTGTTAAGCTAAACGATAACATATCTCATACGTGTATATTTACGTTTTTCAAATTGTGTTACTGTTCATAACCAACCCCGGTAGAATCTTATCTCATTTGTTAAATTTTATCAAAGGTGTTGGAAGTTTTGATATGTGAATACTGTCTATATTATAATGTGTCAGTTCAAAATACAATACAATAAAGTATCATGTATCTTCTATATATTTGTGTTTGCTGAAAATTTCGCTATAACGAAGGACACTATAGTGCGTCCATGATATGGTAAAGGCGGGAACATTCGGTATGTTCCACAAGGCTGGATTTATCAGAAGTGCACGACTTATTATTGATATGTTAGGACAAAACTGACCACATTTGTTTACTTATAGTATTTTGTAAAACCAATTTTGCAAAAGTTGACCAAACCGAGTCATGTTCGTAAACATCAAATTTTCCTGGGCGCACTATACATCCTTATAGCTCGCCGGAGATAACTCTAGACTTATCAATAAACATGCATAATAATTTATACACACTGCACGGTCGAAGTACTGCTTGCTATTGGTGTAAATGTGAAGAGTTTATCATTTCAAGTAAATATACAGGGTTCAACAAAAATAAACATCGAAAATGCATTAAATTTTTATTTGTAATCAGCGGCTAGTGTTATCATCGGCGGACTATGATGACATCAGTGGCTATCACCACGTAATTTGGACATATTGAAAAAATGTACAAAATGCGGGAAGATGAAATATATCAGAGCAGCCGCACCACCTACGACCACCTACGAAATATTAGCACCACACGATGAACGTACCGGCACATACCGAAATCTTGACATGTCGACCTTTAAGCCTATTGTTTGTCATGTATCTATGCAACAGAATAAGTTCGGGATCATTTATCAATAAAAATGAGCGGAGCTTTGCCATCCGGCTCGTTCGGGATGTATTCGCGGATCGGTATAAGAAATGTTGCAGTATAATCGCGAAACCTATCCGATGTAGCCGAACGTTTTTGTCCCCAAGTGTCTCCCAATCGTGTGGACAGGTTGCGGTTACATTGCAGAATATGCGGAAGTGCTTACGAATCGATGCCGATAGCATGCTGAAAGGCTGTCGATGTATATAAACAGTGCTTGTAATCTTGTTATCAGTTGAATACGATCGATGGAAGACGCCATAATATGATGAATGATCCCGAAATGTTCCCGAAACTAGCAAACTGTAATCGGCTACCAGTCCACATAACATCGGTGTCTAGTGGACGGCAGGTGTTAACTATCGGCTCCTTCAGCAACTATTCGGCATGTTTCTAAACATGGTTGGCATATCTTAAGTGTGTAGAACTTATCCATTCAGCGAGCTTTCGGCATCGATACAGCTTCTTTCAGGAACTAATCGGGATGGTAAAAAGGATTACAAAACCTCGCATACGGCTTCCCGTAGATGCAGAGTGTATTACGATAGCTTCCCGAACACCCCGAACTGTTGCCGATGGTTTTCCGATTACCCCGAAGTCCTCCCGAAGCACTCCCAAACAAGACCTCCGACTTTTAAAATTTGGATGCCGAACAATTTCGGTCCCGAAGTATCCAGAAGGCTTCCAGAAGCATACAGGAATGGCACGGAAGGGTTCTAGAACATCGCGAACACACCCCGAACCATCCGGATATGGCGAATAACGGCTTCAGGAAACCTCAGAGAAATTATGCAGTCGCATAGACTGGAGTCGAACCCGGGAACCCGCGCCCTACCTCTAGGCCACCTCTCCCCACATATACACAAAAACGTACATGTGACAATATGTCTACTATAATCCTGCGAGGCATGGTACTCTTGTATGAGCAATGTACGGCATCATTGCGATTTCTGCTATATGTCTAGTTGTCTGCGATTTGGTCTGCGCTCTGTCTTTTATATTGAATTTGATTTCGGGAATAATAAATCAAGCCACCAAAATATCGCAGGACTGATGTGACCCAACGTTACTTACAGTACGCTGAGATGATTCTCTAATCAATGTTTTCTATGCTTTCTTTGAAATTTAGGATTTAATGTTCATTAAACATCGTATAAAGTATTGTATGTCATATAAATTACCTGTCAATTTTAAAACAATCAGTTATAATATGTTTTGGATACAGAAAATCGAATGAGACAACTTAAAAACTAAAGGTTAACTATTATTCGGATATTTGAACCATACCGAAGTTCTGAAAAGCAAACAATACATTGTTTATTTTGACAATTCAATACTTTTGCATGATACTGGATATTATGTAGCCAAAATATTTTGATATAATTTAAAAGAAATATGCCAAAATAAATTAGAAAATCGCCATGATCGTGTACAATACCATCACAATCGAATTCCGGTACATTTTTCAATTTTTGTGACCCTCGATTTTTGGTTTGTCAGCTATATCTAACGAACACTTCTCGATTGTTCCTAAATTTACAGTCGTGCGTACTACCACAAGAACTTGCATCTATATTTTGAAAAAAAAATGAAAAAAAAAATTGAAAAAAATAGGCCTAATGTACTATTAAAATATAGACAGGAGTGCAATGCGATTGTATCCCACGAACTATTTTAATACAAATATTTTCTCTATAGTTAAAACATATGATCTAGGCAGTTAAAGGGGCTAATAACTAACTATACAGAATACATCCGCACCTCAACCGACGCCATTTCAAAACTCCACAAATATTGGCTATAAAAGCCGATATTAGACGATTATCGGTACTGATCGGTTGAGGTGCGGATGTATTCTGTATAGTTATTAGCCCCTTTAACTGCCTAGGTCATATTTTTTTACTGTCAAGTTGGTATAGAGAAAATATTTGTATTAGAATAGTTCTTGGGATACAATCGCATTTTTTTCAATTTTTTTTTTCATTTTTTTTTCAAATTATAAATGCAAGTTCCTGTGGTACTACTGACATACGATGGCATGTGCAAAATGGCAAGACATTGCATTCTGTATAATTAAAACAGGGGTAGAAAAAATAACTGATTGGTTAGAATATCCACTCAGTGAAGTTTGATATTTTTGTTAACAATACGTTATTACCAAACGTGTGGCACTGTGTCCTGTAAATACCGTCATTTGTTGTTTTCTGTGGTGTTTTTTGTCAGGAATTATCAGATACCCATATGGACAACTCGTCCCTTTGGTGCAACAAGGTTGTATCTTACTATATAGTATATAGAGAGATACAACCTTGTTGCACCATATGGACAACTTGTTTATTGTGTCGAACTGGGACGTATGTCGTTCATCATTTCTGCTTGGCATGCCTTCATGCTTGTTACACCCGCATCATTGTTACCGTCCGTGTGTTTAAAACATATATTTTCAGGGGTTTTTTTTGTTTACAAGTCTCTTTAATTTGTCGTAATTAATATGTTGCCCAAGACTGTCAAAATATACAAAAAGCGGCATCGTTAAAAATAGTATTTTCCAGTATCTCTTATCTAGATTTGACTCCACTAGCGGAAAAGTTGCTCGTTCCTCGTGGAAGGGTACATTTGAAATATATTCCAAGAAAAGTGGTTACTCGGTGAACCAGTCGCCATATATTACTCACAAATCGTTGAGAAACGGCGTTAACCCCAAATAAACAAACACTAAACATTTGAATACCTCCATTTGATATTTTTATCAAATAAAACATTTAAAGCCATTATAAAATATATTTTATTCTTCCTGCTAGTAAATGTAAATTTTACAGAAGTCTCGTGCTAACGAAAACGAAATGTAATCTTAAATAACGTTTTAGTATAATTAGACAAAACCTGAACCAAACGAAATATTGCTATGACTTTATGATGGGTGTCAAAAAGAATCTCAAATAATTGTTAGATAAATGGTTATTTAAGTTTAGTTCACGCATTTAAATCCCATTTCTACCAGGCACATGCTTTAACGAACGATAAGTTATGTATCTTGAACTACATATCGTCAAGCCGTATCTTCAAAGTCAATCGCCTCGTCATCTGCCATATTGGTCACGTGATCAAGATCGCGACCAAATCTTCCTCCGCCTAGAGAGTAGTCAGCCCAATATCCCGCTCTTTTGCCAAATCGACCTCCGCCAAGACCATAATCGTAATCCCACGACCCTTGACGCTTCTTGACGTCAAAAGTATTCGGATCTTCATCATTCTTTAAAAGGAGCGTGGACAGCAAAGGTTTCGATTGTCTGCCCTGTGTTTGAATCATATTATCCAATGACTCATACCGACTTCCGGTTCCAGGATGCATTGTGTCGCTGTCGGTAAGGTCCAAGTTTGTCATTCCTATGTCATTTTTTACACGTGAGTTTCCATTTAAATTCAATTCTTTTCTTAATTGGTCTATCAATGTCTTAAGCTCTCCTAATCCACTTTTTTCATTGAGCGTTGCCGGATATGCCATTGCGCATGCGCAGAAAATTGTCAACATCGATAAACATGCCGTCATTTCTTTAAGAGAGTTCGCCATTGTCTTCATTTTGTGTTGTTTTCTGAAAGAAGACAAATGTAGTTAGTTTAGCTTTCTGTTAAGTAGTGCTTCAACAATCAAGAACAAAGATGCCAAATTAGGGAATGATGAGGTTGCATAGCAACCGTCAATTTGCTAGACAATTATCTCTAAACTTGTTTTCGACCGTAAATAACCAATAAAGTCTCAGTTTGCACAAATGCATACTGATGTGCATAACGAAGCAAACGGCTCCAGTGATGTTATGAATTTTAGCAATTCTTCCGAACGGGGGATCAAATATTCCTATGATTTAGACTAGAATGAACGGGTTAACTATGATTTATACCAGCAATATTATAGAAGCAGCTTCCCGAAGGTGCAAACATATCGGTTGTTGGTGTGAGCTTGTTTCTACACAACAGTTTAATTGACGTTAATTACACCAATGCAAATATACGCAAGTCTTTCTATATGTCAAAGTGTTTGATGATTGCATTACGCAATCATGACTTAATGCTATAATTTAACGCTGTAATTTAATCCCATCGTTAGTCCAATTAGTATTAGATTGACAACAGGCGTATTGTTTTCGTAGGAGAGGTCATGTGATTACAACGTCTGCCTTGATAATCGAAGGTATAGGTTACAGTGTAGCAATACCACGTGACTTATGGCTACAGTTCCAAGAGGAAATTGATAAACATTGGAAAATAAAATAGCCATAAGTATTTTATTTTTTCATCGATTTTCTATGAAACAAACGCCATGCTAAGGGGAACATTATTTGCTTTCCATCAT